>CAJUYG010000461.1:88205-111422 GCA_910591675.1 Galerucella calmariensis
CTGGTGACAGACAGGTATAAAGGCGAACGGACAGCGGAGTCTTAGTAATAGGGTCTGTTTTCACCCTATTGGTACGGAGCCCTAATTAGCCCCTATTGGGAAAGAAATGTATCTTCTTGACTGGAACACAGCAGTAATAACGTTATCTTCCGATATTAATGGTGAAAATTGGATAAACTGAAACAAACATGGGCTTTCAAGATATTCTGTACCTCAAAACTAGACTTAGGTGGGACTTACACCGTGCAAATCCAAAAAGAATATAAGAAAGATATCAATCATTTGTGTAACTTTCATTTATTGGTTTAATGTTATTAACATCATCAGGTAGTCATCAACAAATAGAAGTAAGAGCTAAACCGATTAGAGACTGGATAAAGAGACATGTTCGGAAATTTTGCATGTACTTACAACATAATATAACATGAAATTTTATACAGATGGTTTTATTATTTTTGGATGGAAGAATATATGAATACACTTAAAAATACCTTTGTTTTTGTGTAAATTGGAATTTTTTTTGGACTAATGGAACGAAAAAGTATCTATATAGGTACTATTTATATTCGGGAAATAGAGAGCAACAAAACATGTTTACCGGAAGAAAATTATTTCATTGTTTTTTTAAATCTCTGCATAAAGAACTTGTAGAATTTGGTATATTAAATATTTTCCTGAAACTGTACAGAGAGTACAACTTTGGTTTAATTCCCAAAATAGAGAAAAGTAATTTCCCAAACGAGAATTTCTTTTTGTTTGTCTAATTTATTAGCTTTATTTTGTTAGTTTTCTGATTATATGTTTCTCAATGGGGTATCTACTTTCAAATTTCAATTCGTTCAACCTTTAAGGCTGTTTATGTTTATGCTGGTCCTATCATTCGGCAGTACACCAAGTCCAGCTTTTTTTGCTTTTAGTTGTACCGTTAAAAGTCGAGACAATGAGCCAGCTCTTCGCATTAGATAATACCGTGTGAAGCCTTTCTCATGCATATCAGACATATGGGTTTTTGATATACTGAATAGTGAAAACTGGGACCAGGAAAATACCTTTCAGGTCTTTTTATTTTCCACGATAACTTTGTGCCTCGAAATTCAATTACTTAAGTGTTATCCTATTGTAGTTGGAAAATGCTGAAAGTTTTTGTACCAGGTATCTTAATCTAATCTGGAGGTAAGCTGAATTTTTTAGAGTAGGTATGAAGATAAGTGTACTTTTACACAAGACGCGATTAGGCGATGCTATTCGATTACAAACCTGTCAAGTCAAAAGCAAGCGTTCTCACACGATCTCACGCGTCTATTCGATTTTCAAGCGGTTTTTTATTGTGTGCTGCTAGTCATCGCCCAAGTGACCATGATGGATCCCGAAAAATTAATAAATGCAGTACGAGTGCGCCCTTCTTTATGGTATCAACAAAATAAAGACTATCGAGAAAGCAACTACACGATTTTGTCGCATTCTATTAAGACACAACTAAACCATACCAAGCATAATGTCGCATATCATCGCGTCGCTTGCATCGCTTAACCGCATCCTGTGTGAACGTACACTAAGGAAATCTTGGCCTCTATCCCTTTTCCATTGTTCATATGTAGACCCACATCAGTAGCGTAAAATTTCATTTATATAGCATTTAATCACTATTTTCAGTCATTTTTAACATACATTTACAAAAATTTTAGCTCGTTTCAACTGAAATAACAAAACTAGGTATAAGGATAAAATCCGTCAAGAACTTTCTGCTGACAAAAAAAATTCTGATCTTTTTACAAATAGAAACAATCTGAAATATAAAAGCAAGGAATTTCCGTTCGACCTAAAAAATTCAAAATATCTTTCGATTGAGAATTTCAAAGATGCAATGGCTTCGGAGTAGGCGGAGAAGACTTAAGGCCGACCCATAAGCAGTTTTAGTTGTTGTTTTTTTTGTTAGTTATACGCGTTCCCTGATATTTCGGCTCTACAAAGACCTGGAACTCTGTCGGTATCTTTGAGACGTTGCATTCGCTCACGGTAACCAGTCTACGAACCAAGAATCCCCACTACGATTCCGAGTACAGTCAAGTTAAGATCGAAGGATTTCTATATGTGTGTGTGTTTTCAAGTTTCAACTTCCAAATTTTCATATCACAGGGTCGGAATCATCAAAAAGTGTTTTTTATATTCTATAATATATATAGAGACTATATGGTATGGATGCCACAGTTAAAGATATTATTTGAACGTAATTTTTACTCATTATACCGGTATGGAAATTCCCATAGGTATTGCCTAAGGAGAGTCAGAAAAAATGTTTAACTTTGTTTTTAATATTTTAGGTATACATAATTTCTATGTGTAATTTGGTTCCCGATATTCTCAGTTTACCAGGTCTCTATTGGTTCCCGCAAAGCAATGAAACCCCATTAAATTCTTATAATTGTTTATTTATCATTCTCAAAAAATACCTCAGTTCTTATAAAAACAAAAACGCAGCCATGTTCTTTCTAAACCTAACTACGGTGATGTAATTTATGGACCAGCCCTAACCCAATTTCAAAAAAACGTTTAAGACGAATTGAAAATTCTCAAAATTCATGTTTCCGTCTAATTTGTGGTCTAAAGTGTGGATATGGGACGGTAGCAGGGGTAGTAACCCCTCTATATATAACTGCATTGCATTGATTTTTCCTATAAACGTTTTTGTATTTAATTGATTCAAAAAGCTGTAACAGTTATTGGAATAATATACGGACATTTTTTTGAGGACGACTATACTGGAATACTATACAGTGTGGAACAGACAAGTGGAATAAATTCGATAACGTATAAATGAGAGCATGTTCGTAAAATCGCTCGGACACATCGATTTGTATTTAAAAATGCGCATTTAAAAAAAATATTATATGAAGTGTGTCATGTGACAGTGGTCAATACCAACTTTCTAAATTTAAACAATCTCTTTTTTAGACATAATTCATGTACAATGTACTATTCAACTGTTTCGGAAATATAAAGCGTTTTTCTTTATTATATTTTTAATATTTTTTCAATTTTAAATTGATATGTGGCTATCTTTGAACAGTGGGGTCGCTTTTCGACCAGAATTATGTGGGTTTCTTTAAAACTCAAGCATAATATCCAATATCGTATCATCACTTACTGCATTGGCAGCTACTTTTTTTATCTGACTTTTTTTATTTGTCTTACATGACCTGGCTAGCGAAACTGGGATACAGGTGGCAAATTTGGAAATTTTTCTTGAAATTAGCGAGAAACTTCCATTTTTGTCCGTGTGTTACATCTATAACCACTCATTTGCATAATGGTTATTTTGTGCATTTATGATAAATGAACCATTTTTCTGATATTATTATGTAGGTACAGAGACGAAATTCAAACGATTATTTCCTTCCTATTAATTTTGACCAATCGGTATCAAGAATTGGTATGTCAACTATCTATAAATTTTTAGTGGAAAAATTACTTAACAACTGTCAACTTAGCTGTCAGCAGAATTTCCGGAAAAAAAATCGAAAAAAGTTCATGCAAGTTTGACAAACTGCCTCGTAAAAACAAACTTGATGGTTTCTATTCTGTGTTGCTATGTACCGTTACCAACAACAAAGATCACAAACAACGCTTACGAATTTATTAATTCTTCAACTGAAACTCAAAATGAATCGGTTTGGGAATGTTTCCGAAAGTAAAATTAATGTGGCTGTCGAAAATAGTGTTCCACTAAATACTCAGAAAACTCACACCTCGATCTGGAAGCAATTTATGGAATTTCGCCAAGCAAAAAATTACCAATTACTCCAGACAACAACAACAGGCGAGCTAAATTTAATCCTCAAGGACTGCCGATTGGGCATGGAACATGCGTAAAGCTAATGGGAAGACTGTTCTTATTAATTATTGTTCTTATTATTTTAATAAAAAAATGTATTAAAATAAAATGTTTATCTAAGGAAATAATCTTATCAAATATCCCTCGTGCATCTAATTTTTACAGAAAAATTAAATGCACTAGTGATATTACCCCCGACAATAGTACCTACTGACACTGATCACTACTGTCATGCAAGCAGACAACAAGTTGCTAATGCTGTGAGTTTTATACGAAAACTAACAAAATTATTTTGATTTTTTTTTTTCATATCAGTGAAAAGGAACGCAAGAATGGTATTGAGTGTAATCTAGCGAATTTGTGAGACAGTTGAAGGTTATATATAGGTTATATATTACACATAAATGATGTCTAAAATTTTCTGAAGAATCAAAAAGATGATTAATATACAGTGGACAGCATTAGAAATTAGAAAGTTGGTATTGGCCACTGTCACATGACACAAAATATAAATATCCGATATTGCTACATCGTCAGCGTCCCTTTCATGGCTCTATATAAGGCTTTCACCACAACACGTGAACCAAGCAATTATTTACTGTTGAAGTCTCCAATTCAGATCACTCGTACTTTGGCTCAACCCCGTACGGTTAATCAATTTAAAATGAAGTTCACATTAAACGGCATAACCTATAGTATAGATCCTACTTTAACATGTACTGTTTGTTACCTGGACGAGAAAGAAACTATTTTTCATATTTTGTTTGAGTGTCCGATATATACAGTTATGAAACAAAACATATCCTGTCTGCAAAATTTGGAAACATTACTAAATGCTCTACAAAATATAAACCTATCTGAGAGAAAAACTACCTTTGGAATATTCTCAAATTGAGGTCATTTATACTCGATGAATAATGTATGTATTTTATTTTGTTTTAATTTTTTATTAAAAACTGTCTTGTAAACTTAAAAAAAAAATTTTTTGTATATTATCACACACTAACCTTGCTGTAAACATTGTTTTCTATAACCAATAAGGTTATTATTATTATTATTATTATTTCTACGAAATAAACTAGCCATTTTTAATTAATATTCAGTTTCTGTCAAAGTAAGCTTAGATAAGACTGCATTTTATAGAAAAATAGAGTACGCAAGCATTTAATTTAATTTACAACTAACTGTATTTACCGCGCTTCGGATGTTTTGTCCTTATTCCGTCTCTTGAAAACAAAACTTAAAGACGGCATGGGAGATTTCTTTATGGTATACAGGTACCGTTCACGAACCACGAATCACACGGATCTAATGGTTTTTAGTGTCCATGAATGAAAGTTTAAATCTGTGAGACTAATTGTTTTGAAGAATTTCTCGAAAGAACAATGAACATGAGTTTTTATCGACCATTTTATATAATAATTCATTCTTTTTGTTTTAATTTGGATTTATTTACTAAGTATTAATATACCACTTAACAATTTTCACAAAAACAGTACCAGATATGATGAAAAGTTTCTTACCATTTTTAGACCATAGATATTAAAGTCTAAATTATTATAGAATTGGCTAGTGCGATTTTCATAAATTTTGGCTTGTCAGGGTTTTGTGATATAGTCGATTTTATGGTAGTATTAACATTGTTGTCAGATCTTTGACATTTTTCGAAATATAATCAACTTTGTTATCTCAAATCGATTACCATATATATTTTTCAATATTTGAAATTATATACATTTTTCAATATTTAAAATTAGTAAAAATACCGACTACCGATTTTACACCTGGCTGTTCCAACAATTTCGAAATTATACGCAAATTCACGTTATATCTGTCGAATTTAAACTAACAGATATATTCTTAATGACATCAAGCTGAACAACTAATAGGCATTTGAACATAATATTTTTCCTTTTTAGTTAACGTTGTTTGTCCATTTAACTTTTTGTTTTGTATAGACAACACCTGTTTCAGCTTCTTTTTTCATAAACATTACAATTTCTTTTCTTGTCATGAAGTACCTTTTTTCCGATTCTATCCAGTAATGACGTACTGAAGATATAAATATACGAATCTTCACTATAAATACTGAGTATACTCTAAGCTATAAATACATTTAAACAATGTCATACTATCGATAAATAATTAACCCAAAGAATAAAAAAAATTCTAACAAGAGCTCTTTAAAATCTCCCTATTTAGACCAAATAAGTAGGTTTTGTTAAGTAGGTATAACTGTGATAAGAGACCACTAAGCACGCAAGTAGTAGGTAACCACGTCACAGATTATAGTTTACAAGTCAAGATGGTGAAGACTATGCAAGATATTAAAAAGGTTTTGAGTAAGTCACCTTTATTTATTATTATAATTTTCAACGAATTGATTCCGTAGACCGCGATCTATTGCAACTATACGCGCGAGATCTACAGCCACAGTTGATAACCGTTTCAATGGCGTTGAATAAAATAATTACAGTTATTTTAAAAGTCTAGTCCGCCTTTTTTTGGTCGCCATTGCGTTTTGTACAGTCACCATTGATGATTATTCGTTTCTTCTGCTAATCGGAAATTCCCAACAAAGATATCAACAAGCTTAAAATTTGTTTCAATTATTAATAAATATTCGTTATATATTAAAAAGGTCGTAGTACCTGCTGTTTGGTTCGTGCACACACGATTTTGAACTAAGCCGAAGTGGCGAATAACTGGTTCTAGATAATATTTCTGAATCTTTTTTTATAACGTCGGAGATTAACTGGTCGAGAATTTTACTTTCTTTATGAAATGGCGTTATTCGGATTCCATCTTTGAATTGTTTTATAACATTGTTGGTGCTTCAAAAACAACTATTCCATTGAGTATTATTATTGTTGATTGTGGAATTTGTTCTCAATTGTTGTTAAATGATAGAAATAAAATTTTTACAATATTTATAATAAGTATATAATTGTATAATATTGATTCGTATATTCGAACTAGCCAAGTCAGACCTTAGGATTCAATATATGTTATCCTAATTTATAAAAAGAAGCGATAGTCCAAGTCAGTAAACTCCATACAACTATTACCTAATAAATGAAGATCTCTTGGTAACAAATTTTCATTATAAATTGGACTATAATGGTCTTTGATAAAATATGTAGACCAGAACAATGCTTTCTTTAATTTGGGGTTTCATTGGTAGAAAAACAAGTGAAAAATTAAAACGAAAGAACACTGAAAACAGTCTCAAACGATTTAAAACACACAATTCCGCTTTATTTCATCCAATAACTCTCAATTTCACGTAATTGCAGTCCGAAACGGTCAACGGTACTCAAAATCACTCAAAAACCGTTAATTCCACTCAAAAAGCACACAAGATGAATAAATAATGCACAAACTCACTCGAATATGCTTAAAAACGAAAGTTAGCTTGCAATTGGACCATTTTCCATTCTATTTTACTCAAATACAGAAAATAAAAGCGGAAGAACGCCAAAAACAGATTAACTTTATCAAAAACACACAATTCGACTTTATTTCATCCAATAACTCTCAATTTCAACTAATTACAGTACGAAACGGTCAATGGTGCTCGATATCAGTCAAAAACCCTCAATTCCACCCAAAAAGTACAAATGGTACTTAAGTATGAGCTTGGAGATAAGGTCTTTCTACTTTACTTTTAAAAATATTGGGATGGAAGTTTCACAGGGTTCTGTTTTGGGACCCTTTTTATTCATAATATATGTGAATGATCTTGCGGATGCTCTGCGTGTATCAATTTTCGGATGACACATCATGCTTGGTATCTGCTGGTACAGATCTAAGGCACATATCTGAGAGGTCTACTGGAGTAATTGATAAAATGCCTAATCTAATTTTTCCTATGGAAAAAACGGAACACCCGTTTCTGAGTAGTCTGTTTTAATAAATTACTGAGAAACTCGTTTTTCCGAATTTTTCCGGAAAAATTTAATGTACTAGGGATATAACCCCCAAATAAGAAAATAACAACTGCAATTCAGTTTCATAATAGAATTAAACCTGCTCACCATGTTTATATCAGCGATGATGGCAGGGGATTCCCTATTTAACGAGAAACTAAATTTCTAGGAGTAGTGCTTGATGGGGGTATGTGTTTTGAACTGCACATTTCTGGGCTTGTCAAAAGGTTGAATCTGTGCGGAAGCAGTAGATCAGAATTTCGTTGAAACATATTACTATGCGCATGTTCAATCTATTTTAAGTAATGGTTTGATCTTTTGGGGCTGCTCAGCTGCTGCGAAAAGGACATTCACATCTCAGAAAAGGATAATCATGTGTCACTCACAAGTTTATATATGTATAATCTGGAAATATGAGTCAAACGCAATGGCAACCTGTTTACGAGGTACAACAACCTTAAAAAAATTTCAAGGTCAGCTAATGAATTATGCGCTTTTTGAGAGAGGTGCTGAATACAGAGCTGTAAAAGTGTTGAAATTAATGATATTTACCTACGACCCCCCCTGTAATCAGTCAATAACACACAGTCGGTATAAATGTAATGCACAGCTGTAAAGTAAATCGCACGGCTTCCCTAGCAACATCTTAACAACTGTCAATAGACGTCGCCATTTCATTCAAAATCTACTATTTGAAAACATTCGATATGGCCACGTTTAACTATGATAAGCCCAAAGGGCTAAAAGTATGTATTGATTATAATTGAAAAATGGGCTTTTGATTATCAACAATATATTGATGATGATTAAACGTTAGTTCTTCAGTTTGCTTCTTTCATTGGTAATAGAGTAATAGAGATGGAGTTTACCAAGCACCTCTAATTATGTAACTGTTATTTTTATTATGCTTCTTATAAATACAAGTACAAGTACAAGTAGGTCGTAGGTAAAGTATAGTACGTAGCTCGTGTTGTAAAGCATTTTACGCACTCACGGAATTCGTGCGTAAAATGCTTCCTACCACACACGTTACGTAATATACTATAAATAGCATCTATTTTTTGAAACAAAATTGGTTGGGACGTTTACTCGTTGATGCTTACGGACATTTTCTTAATAGAAATGGAAAAAAACGTCTAAACTAAATTTAAACCATGGAATTGTAATGGATAAATTTCAGATATATCGAGTGTTAAGTATAAAGAATCATCATTTTTAAAATACAACTTCTTTTAGAAACGTCAGAAAAACAAAAAAATTAGACCTGAAAGACCCAAATTTCCTTAAACATATTTTTTTATACGAGGGTTAATCGAATATATCCACCAAGTTTTTTTAAATTAATCCTTTTCTGTATTATTCTGCTCGGTCTGTTCCAATAGTCTTTTTATTTCCATTATTACAAAAACTAAACGCAACAGTTACGTTAAGTGATTCGAAAACGTAAAATAAATTTCCAAATGACGAATGAGTTGAAGATAAATAGTAACTAATCATCTTGACAAATGTGACAGCTGTTGAGCTACTGTGATTGGATCTGTTAGACGCGATTACAATGAAGGGAAGACATAAAAATGTATTTAAATGATTGAAATGCATTTTTCAAACTGTTTATACCAATAAATCAGCCAAGAATAATCGGTTGTTGTCCACACTTTCGATCACCAATATGGATAATGAAATGATAAATTTCGAAAATGAAAGGAAATTTTTAATAATTCTTCACTTGATTCAAACATCGGCTGTTATAATAACAATGGTTCTCAACCACATATCAGAATAGTATATAATCTGGATGAAAATAAAAGTGGCCTCGATAAAAACCTGGAAATTATTTATAGACTAGAGAGTGTAGTTGAGTAGGTACTAAAAATCAAAAAGGGCAAAATGCCAATCATATTACAATAATAGGATTTTAAAATGAATTCTGGGTATTTAACAATAAATTCTGCGTATTTTTCATTTCACAATTTTTAATCTGTCACTTTTTCACAAAAATTAAAACTCACTAAGGACCAATAGCTATTTGTATTACTAGGGAGGAAAGTGCCACTTTTCCTCCCGCAGGATGTAGTTTACTGCCCAACGCGAAGCGGAGGGCAGTAAACATCCAAGTGAGGAAAAGGCACTTTACTCCCATATGTTATACATATGATTTTTCCTCCTACCCACCTTTTTTTGAAAATTTATTTACGACACAAATAGGTAACGAATATGAATAAAGAACACAAGAATTATTTATTAAACAAATTTATCAATATATGTTATACAATTAAGTACATAGTATTGTTTAACTATATTTTAGAATTATTTAGGTTAATATTGAATGTGCAGTTTTGAGCAGCACTTATATGAACACCATTGGAAGAAGATAGGGTTTGAACAGGAGCTTTAGTATTTGAAATATTTTCGCATTGTAATGGTGGTAACTTCTAGAAGTGCTTGGCTGATTTTGATCAAGTACAGGTTCTACATTATTTCCCATAATTTGATCAGAAATTTTCGTTTATGCTCAGTTTTAGGACGTAGACATATATACTTTTTTACGATTTGAACAAAATTTGGGCCGTTACCTGTTGTAGTATTGATAACGAAAGTTCGTTGTTTATACGTTTTTGAAGTGTGGATATTTATGACTAAAAGATTGTCTTTCTCTTCAATATCATCCATAGTCATTTTAATAAGCTCATTACATCGACATGCTCCAGAAATTCCAATAACAAGGACTACCTATGAATATTTTATATCAAAAATTAAATTATTTGCATGGGATTTCATTTCTTACCTTCTCTTGTAAAAGTTTTAGCTTTATTTGGTATGTATCCGGCATTTTGATGTTTTAAAAATGCAATCAGCTTTGGATATTTAATATCGACATTGTCCTTCATTTGTATTATTGTGCGTAGCAATGAATATTTAGACCAAAGTGTTGAAGCTTTTAATGATTTTCCTTGTAGTGAAAAATATGCCAGTAAAACATTCTCTGAATATTTATGTATATTGTTGTCTTCAGCCCATTGCTTATATTGTGCATATTGTTTTTCATACCTGTCTTTAGATTTTTGTGGTAGTGAGGTTAATGACGCTAAGTTAGCTTGTTCCTTAATATTAGGTGGTGTATTTGGAAATTCAAAATAACTTGAATCGCTCTCCATTTTTCAAAAATTCAACTAAGTTTAATGAATGTAGCGACTTTGCACCTCAAAAGTCAATCGCCGTGTTTAATGTCAGTGAGCCACAGCATACTATGCTTTTCTTATTCTGAACTCAAAAAACGTATATCTAAGATTCCTGAAGTTGAAATTTGTATTGAAGAACTACGTTGAAGTAACATTAATCTTTGATTTTTACCAAAAAGCAGGATATACAGGATGTTCTAGAAATTATGGAAACAGTATGAATATAATGATTTCACAAGTTTCATCGTTTACAACTTACTTGAAATAAGGGGGAGGAAAAGTGTGAGTTTCCTCCCTGATTTGAGGGGAGGAAGGTGTGTACTTTCTATAGGGGTAGGAGGAAAAAACATTTTTGCAATTTTCTCAAGAATGTATGTGTATTGGGGTGACATGCACTGTGACCTGAAAGATCTATTGTGTCCCTTCACTTTGACTTAGTTCCGAGAAAAGTCTTGGTAACTAATAGCTCCTTTAGTCCTATTGCTCGGAGGAGTTTTAGGATATCTCTAGGCTTTAACTAAGGTAAATGTCCCTCTACTACCAAGAAGGAATAACGACATTACTGCGAAACTGCGAAAATTTAAAGTATGAGGAAACACGGTTTTTAAATTCGATATTGGGTTATATTGGCATTTTAGCAATAACAGAAAATATAACTTGGGAGTTATGTTTAAACTTTTAAATTGAAAACAGTAACAACTTCATTTACAAATTTTTAGAACTAAAGCGACACACTGTACAATTAATACAAAAAATAAGATTATTCAATTTGAAAAATATCAAAACTGATATTCTATCGAATATAAGGTCCAATTTGGTAACGACACATACCCTATCTAACCTTAATTTTAAGGGTAATAATTATGACATTATTCCACATAAAAGACAATGACACTTGGGACACTTAATTAAAAATTCAATAATGTTGTAGTTTTGTCGTTAATTGATTGAAGGTACGAATGTAGATATACTTTTTATATAGTTTTTCATATTTTAGCATAAATTTCAAGATAAAATTTGCTACACCCGCAGTTTATGGTATTCTTGAAATATGGCTCAATAAAATTGAAATAATAATAACTTTGGCGCCTGTGCAATTGTAAAAACGTGTTAAATCCATAACTTCTCATTCATCCTTTCTTTTGTGATCCTTTTGTTATGATATAATACAGCAATAAAAGTATTTACGTTCAAAAGAAAAGAAAGAAAACGTGTCAAAACCAACCCCGATTTCCGATCTTAATCTGATTGTCTTACTCGTTAAAAGGTACAACATCCTGTAAATAAAACCGATTATACTCGTAATAATATAAAAGATAGATGAGGTATCGTATAACTTCAGGTAGGCGAGACTTTGCTAGTTACTTACTGCTCAAACATTTATTGCCGATATTTCTTGGAGAGTATAAACTATTTAATTTTATTTTAATGTTTATCTTGAGGTCCATCACAATAACGTGGAAGTGTAGTAAAATTTACAACCTTTAGTTGGTCATCGTTGATAGACAATATCTGTTGTTGTTCGAAATGGAGGAAATGCAATTATCTTACCTCAATAAATTTATTACTTCACTTCCTTCATCACTTTTTCGTATACGTTGGTTTCTGAAATACAGTGTAAAATAGTTAAAACTATTATCTCTTTGCCTTATCATTACGAAAGTTCATTGGAAAGAGATTTTTCTCATAGTTTACAGAAAAACCCATAAAAATTTCACAATCTTTGATTCATATGACCAAAAAAGATCAACGCTCAACCCGCACATATCCGGCATTTTTTTTAAATTAATCGTTAAAAAACAAATAATTATACGTAATTCATTTATTTTTATTTAATTTTATTGACGAAACTGTATCGGTCGACCTTACATATAGAGAACGAGAACTGTATGAAAAAAACATTTTGACACAATGGGAAATGCATTTTTTTCCATAAAATTCATTCATCATGTAAGTTAATCGTTAAAAACAAATAATTTAAAGTAATTCATTGATTTTTATTTAATTTTATTGACGAAACTGTATTGGTCGACCTTATAGAACGAGAACTGTATGAAAAGAACATTTTGACACAATGGGAAATGCATTTTTTTCCATAAAATCCATTTATCATGTATTTAGGACACAAAAGTTGTGACAACTGTTTACCTGGCTGTTAAACTAGCGACGGACAATGAGCTGCGGCCTGCGACTCTCTAGGTATATGTATACCATAATTCAGTCAGTCTCGTTTACAGATCAGCCGATTTGTATAGACCTGTTTGCCGTCCGTAGTCGTATATTTATACACACAGACACACACATTGATTTTACTATTGACTGCTGTTGTTTGTGAGCATGTGTTACTAGTTAGGTGTGATTCTCCTTTTAAATAAACACTAATTAATTCATTGTTATGTTGTGTGTTTGTAATTTCTGATTTGGCACCTGTTCTCTTCGCCTTTTCTCATTCTCATTCAACAGTTCAAGATCAAGTTCGTTTTATAAAATCCTAAATTTACACTCTTGATATTGTTATATATATTTCATACTGCGGAAAATATTTTATGGAAATTATACAATATTAACTCGAATGCTACATTATTGCTCAAATAATTTTTATTTAACTTAAGCTAAGTTTTTGATTTTCCAGATTTATTCACGAATATAGATACAATATTGTTATACATAATCTGAAAATTAGGACCTTTCCAATAGCATCTCAAACATTAAGATCCCTTAGGAACCTGGAAAAATTTATATTGCCAACCACCTCTGATTGTATTTACTTTTTGCGCGATCGATCTTATTTGTTTATTTACAGCATCGGTTGTCAGGACGGGTTGTGTTTACTGGTTTATAAGTCCAACACGTCGGTAAGTGATTCACTTACCGTTCAGACGTCGGTAAGTAAATTACTTACCGACGTCTTAGCCCTACATACATTTAAGTGGTCCTAAATAATACATTACTTCATTCATTACACAAAAGGAACAAAAAAAAATAATATTTATATTTTTTTAAAGAGCAGATCAGAACAGAACAATATAAAAAGTAATAAATTAGCATAAAAACAATTTCACTGAAAGGACAAAAAAATCAAAAAAATATTTTATGTGAAATTTATTTCAATACGATCCCGCAAAAAATGGTATAAGCATCTCGAACGTTAAGGGTTTTACCTACGATCCCCCCTGTAATCAGTCAATAACACACAGTTCAGTTCAGATCAGAGTGTAACTATGTATAAAAATATTAGAAAATAAGAAATAGACAACTGAAAAAATAAACAAGAACACCCAGGCCCAAACCCGGTTGATCAAAGTGTAACTATGTATGAAAATATCAGAAAATAAGAAATAGAAAACTAAAAAAAAGAAAACCCCGGCCCAAACCCGGTTGATCAAAGTGTAACTATGTATGAAAATATCAGAAAATAAGAAATAGAAAACTATTGGGTTCTTCCAAATATTGGTGGTTAAATTATTAAGATAAGAGTTATTTTATGACTCGACCTACCTGCACTTCTTAGCGCCCAAAATACATGTCGGATTATCTACCCTACTTGGTCAGACAGGTAAAGAAGGATGGTTAGCGCCCAAATTACACCCGCCGTGTCATTCGGGGCATATAGCACAAGAAGTAGATGCTTCTTCTTAGAAAACGGTTTTCTTTTATAGAAGTGATTTTGAAAAGTCATTATAATAGTATAATACTATTTTCTTGACATCTCTTATTTTATTGCCTTCTATATTTTGTGGTCTGCAGCCCACTACCCACTAAAGTGTTACCTTGTTGGGGTTGGCCAGAGTTACTTTTGACTGTTTGTAAGCAGTCCCAGACCGGTCTGGCTTTGATCTGGGACATGCTAAGACCATGAACCCCTCCATTTTATATGAGGTGATAATTTTTATCTTTGTTTATAAAAAGTCATAAGTACGTTTAAACTCTCAGACAATACAATACCCAATGTCCTAAGTAGGATCAAGAAAAATATACACGGATGTATAAGAGATTTTTTTTGGATGCGTGTCTTTTAAGAGTATGATCGTCTATACCTATTACTTCTTATTTAATTATTTTTAAATATAATTTAAATTTGTTTCCATTGTTGTTTATCTGTTCAAATGGAAAAAAGTCAATGGGGATGCTGTATCTCGTCCTCAACTGGCCGGGTGTCTGTTAATAGCATTTTGCGGAACAAGAAACTCAAAAATAAAAATACCGAAAAACCATATTTCACAGTGTTGTGACACGAAAAGAAGCCGCAAACGGTAATAATAGAAAAATCCCAAGGGTGGGCCTCAACCACACAATACCTAGGCATCAAAACTAAACGAACAAACATTGCTTGTGTACACTTCAAGCTATTAGTCCATTTTAAATATATTGCCTTGAAAAAGGTGCCGACCTCCATCGGACTATCTCCGCATAGTTTACTCAAGTTAGACCAGTTACTTATTTCATTTAGTGAAAAATATCTGTCCAATTTTTTTCACTTTATAAATTCTTTGTTTTTTCCAACAGGATTTGGAAAAATTAAGTGAAGATACTGTATAAATTTTTCCGAGTGATACAAATTTTGATTTTCCATGCAGGCAGAATTAAATGTATTCTTTTAACGATTATTGATCGTGAAGATTATTTTACATAATCAGTTTATCGCAAAAGTCTAGTCGAATTCAAAAACGGTGACGTAATACATTCAAAATGCAAGCAGCTCGTGTTAAATGTTTCTAACTATTTGTCCAACATTAACAATGATAAAAGTATATCAGAAATAGTGTAGAAAGCCTCTGATATATCTGGATCGATATTTCCATACGGATCATTTCTTCTAATCATTCTAGAAAAAATGTTCTTCTTTACAAAAGTAGCAAAACCTACTGTGGCATTAGGATTCGCAACGCGAATATCCTATATCCGTGTACTATCTGAAAGTGAATTTCACTTCAGTATCATCGTTGTGTGAAAAATGTATCATGTAAAAAATAGTAACTATTTTTGTATTTATGTGGTATTCGTCAAAGATCTACGAAATTTTTCTTGATTTATTTATATTTAATTAAAACACTCAGACTAATACACAATGTTCTATTAGGTTCGATGAGTTTAACAATATTACTTTAACGTATTGTCATAGCTAGGATCATCGGGACAATTATTATTTTATAAATAATTATACTGTACTGGAAAAGTAGCTCACAACAGGAAATGTTAAACTCGAATTATGGAATTTTGTACTTGAAATTTCATTTCAAACTCTAGAAAATAAAAAAAAAACTATTTGCCTTGAAATGATGATGTGATTGAGGACTGAGATTGAGATTACCTATAGTATAAAAAAGGATATCCAATATACATTAATATGTTTTATCGTTTACTGTAAAATTGTCGTATTTAGTAAAACATGCTACCAAAATAGATAATAGCTTTTATACTATGAAAATAACTGAGAAGAAACAACTACTTCTCGGGCTATATGCCCCGACTGACATTGAATTAATTTTCACATTTTAAGTAAGTATAGCCCGAGAAGTAGTCGTTTCTCTTAGTAAAACGGTCAATATTTCTCAAAAACCATGTGGTGTTGTCATAGTATAATAGTATATTATTCAACAAGCATAGAATAATAGCCATTATATGCGAGTAGAATACCTACTATACTTTGTCCACGACTGTGAATTACCTGTTTAGGTATAAATTTTTTGCCAAGCTAAAACACCTTAGTTTATTACATTTAAAAAGCTTAGTACTTGTTATGCTATTGAACAAATTATACATTTAATAAGTACTCAATTCACTGTCTGATTCACTTTCCATATTAAACTTTCTAGGAATATCAATCAACCACCAGTATAGTATTGTAATTCTTGCAATTAGCAATAAATTATATATTTAGAACGTCACTTTTGCTTTGCACATAACGATCTACTCCTATATTCAGGGTGTCCCAGGAGTTCGTACCAAAAACTTGGGAGGTGATACAAAGGCTAAAAATAATGATAGTATTTCATATACATTTTTTTTACGCCCTTCGTTAACGAACTATAGGGCTCTAAAGTTGGGAATGAAAAATGGTTTTTTATTTACAATTATCAAATGGCTGATTGGATATTGGTAATATTTTAACCGTTGATAAACACCATAATTACACACTTTTTGGCGTGATATACAAGTCTACAACATACTTGTGAACTCAGGTACCGAATAAGTTAAATGGTTGATGCGCCATTTTTTTTGTAAGTAAAACTTTTTTCAGTTATAAATGCAATAATCGGCTTTTGTGAACATTTTTAGAGATATCAGTACTCCTGTGACATCTCGATAACATTAACGGTTTAAGAGATACGGGCAATTTTATATCGCACTGCACACCTATTGGCGCATTCATATTTATTTTGAATGTACGATTACAGGAAGCATCCTGTATTATTAGCAAATTATTAATAAATTGGTGCAGTCTACATTATTAAATATAAACTTTCACTTTGTTTAACTATAAAGAACATTATTGTAGACGAACATTACTTTAATAAAAGTAAAAATATCAACAAAACCCTGAAAAATGAATAACTACATTACATTAGCAGATTAGAAAAAACGAGTAACCAAGTCATTAACGACATAAAAAAAGTCAAAACGGTTAAAAAATTACACCAATTTCCTAATAATTTGCTAATAATACATGATGCTTCCTGTAATCGTACATTCAAAATAAATGTGAATGCGCCAATAGGTGTGCAGTGCGACATAAAATTGCCCGTATCTCTTAAACCGTCAATGTTATCGAGATGTCACAAGAGGACTTGATATCTCTAAAAATCATTACCAATGATAATGAATTCATAAAGGAGAGAACTTTGTCGAAGTCAGTTTTAAATAACAATAATTACCCGACAGAATTTACACACAGAAATTAGGAATCAATTCATTATTCGAACTTACTTCAAATCGAACAATCCGTTGAAATCTATACTAACAAAAATTAAACCAAAAAATGAAGAACAATCCTTAAAATCTGCAAATATCAGATATCCTGTGAATATGATAAATTTTATTTAGGTGAAACATCTAAACTATTGAAAATCTGAATTATTATTATTTAGCGTATGGTTATAATTGGAATTAGAGGTTCAATGTCTTCAGCCATTCAATGGCTCCGTTTTGTAAATTCTTGATTTCTTCAATATCTCCGTTGTAGGCAAGAAGTGGACACTCCATCATGATGTGGTCTGTTGTTTGTTGAGGATGACCGCAGACACAGCTTTCAGTATCCGAGAGGCCCCATTTATACATCAATGAGTTGCAGCGGCCGTGATGAGTTCGAAGCCTGTTTAAGTTGCATAGCACCTTTCTTGGCAATTTATTTTCCAAAGGGCGGTCTTCACTGTGCTTACAGTCGAAAATAGGGCTTTGTCGATTGGCTTCAAGCCATTGGTTTGACCAGGATTCGTTAATGTTGAAACCCAAGTCGTACAGTTGCTTGGCGAGAGGAATTGGTGGTTTTCGAGATCGTAGTCTTGTCTGTGGTACATTGCGTAAATCATGATGTAGTGGAATGTGAGGGTTTTCTTGTATTTTAGTATATTCTCTTAGCAATGATTGTTGACGCCGCAAGTTGGCAGGAGCTATGCGACTTAGGGGAGGTAGCCATTCCAGCGGAGTTGATCGAATAAAAGAACACAAAAAGTTTATTGAAGATAGGAAGTTATTTGAGTCAGGTATTAGCGAACATGCTTGGGAAGATGGCATCATATTCAATGGGATTCGGCGCATATAATATTGAAGGAGCCTGATAGTAATAGACAGAAAATCAAAGAAATGCTTTTATACAACTATATGCGGAGCAAGGAAGTATTTTAGCCAAATGTAGTCAAACTTATTGGTTACACATTAATGCTAGTAAGAGAAATTTCCAATAATCAATTACCTGCGTTATCAGGATAGTATCATAAGTTTTCATCCAGTTTCTCTTATGATTTATCATTGGAATTGTTGTAATGTATGTATTGATTTTTTTTTAAATGATGATGGGAATATTCCACGTAGTAAGGGCTTAAACCATTAATTCAAGAAACTCTAACTCTTGGAAGGTGCATCCTTGGAATAATAATTAAACTACAAAGCTTTCATCTCCCCGCACTTTGTTTAGGAAAGATAAGAATGTCCAGGAGAGACATTTTCAATTGCACGCTTGTCACTTTCTAGCCTTAAAAATATTTTAAAGATTCTAGAAAAAGCACCTATCGTAAATAACTCACTCGATTGGATAATTCCCTCTAACCCGAGAATTGAATTTGTAAAAGACGCTTATGTTTACCTTGTTGTTAAGTCAATTGCTTTTTTATAGTTATTAAACCAAGCGTATAATGGAAAAAAGTTAAGGGTATTAAAAGTTTTGCATTTGGATTTACCTCCATGGATTAAAACGCCGACACGGAGATTTGAAAACTGCATTTTTATTAAAAATGTTTCTACAAAACATTGGCTTATACTGTTACTCCTTTCTTAATTTCTAAGAAATTTTCGAAGGACTTTGTGTCCTCTTTGTGGAAAAATTATTACTTTGCGAATAGTATATGATGCGAATATATGCGAATATGGATGAATTAGGTGGGGTGTTGTACCAATGCAACAAAATTAGATACATTCCACCCCCTTTAGTACTCATCAAATCCATTTCCCTAAACCTATTCCTTATGTTAAGGGCAGGATCTGTTGAGGCCTCAAGGAGGGAATTTTTCCTTCTTCTATTTGAAGTTTGCGCAGGTGGTGGGGTTTCTCGAGTGAGAGAGTGACCTAGAGGTGTCTCCCCTTTTTTCTGATACGAGCGACACCAATTGGACGCCTTCAGCTTCATATTGTCCATACTCATGAATGAATGTGTCGATGATGAAAACTTGAAACAAGTTGATTCAACAAGTTGATTCTCTTGCAAATTTGAAATATTCACCTTGCTCCATAGCTATCATTTATTTCTCGTATTTTTGTTTATACAAAACCGAGATTCTCAATAGTTTATAAAGAGAAAAAAGACCTAAACGCTGCAAAACTAGCAAATAGAATCAAAGTTCCAACGATATACAAAATGTCAAACGATGTTCACAAAAGCGTGGCGTCACGCACTTCCAATCAATTATTTCAATGATTGTTAGTGATTTTGATCCTGCCTATTGTTTTGTATCCTTGTATAATAAAGCACTGGCCTAAATCTCTCACAAGAAGCATGTTGGCAAGGGGTCATTTTTCACCATAATAATAGATTCTAGTACCAAGTACTACGAAGGTCAATTTCACTACGCCTCTGGTAGTGCCAAAAGCACGACCAAAGCACTACCAAAGAAAACAGTCAGTTAGGAACCCCAGATTACACCTCCGGTAATGAAGAAAAGCAATCAATAATGACGAGAGAAGTTCCACAGACGGAAAGACCACATTATCTCTGGATTTCTGGAATGAATAGTTGACTCTCTTGCAAAAAGGCGGCACAGGTGGCAAATTTGAATATAATATGCAAAACACCTAGACTATACCAAAAGAGGTAGTAGTTGATCCATTCATCCATCCATGATTCATTGTCACATAAGAATTGAAGAAATGTTGAAGGGCTATTTCAACCAGTTGAAATAAAATGTAGTAGTATCTGTACCTGTATCTGTAGAGTGGGGAGGGTAAGTGTAGACTCACAGCACTTAGGCCACATGTGACCCATTGTGCATCCTCCCGAGGAGTTGTCCTCCTAGGTCATCGTCCATCCTGTCCTTCTCAGGAAGGTGGACAGGTCACTAGGAGACATCTCCTTTATATCGGCAGGTGTAGGCCAAGACTCACCGAACACACACTCTCTTATTGACGATAACTCCCGGACACTCGCATAAGACATGCCTGACAGTTTCATCTCCCTGTTCACACATCCTGCATAGAGGTGTGTCCACTAGCCCCATAGTATGGAGGTGTTTCCTTAGTTGACAGTAACCAGTCAGAAATCCTACTGTTAAGGCTCGTTTTCACGTGACAACAATGTGGCGACTTAAGTGCCGTGACACAAAAAGTCGCGACATTTTTAAACATGCAAACTTCAGAGTCACGTTATCGCGGCAACAATTTGAAGCCGTGGCATTAGTGTCGCGATATCAAAATCATGTTGATATTTTTGTGACATTTTACATTAGTTCCACGCAACATACCTCGTGAAAATAGCAGGGGTGAGTTCGAGAACGTCACACTGGTTGAAATTTTGCTCTTGATTGGTAGGGGTAAAGGTAAAGATCGTAGTGCGACGCTCCATCGAATGAGTTCTCGAACGGATTGACCTTCTTGTGGTTGTTAACTTTAACCATACTTTTTTAAATATTATTGTTCAAAAATTAAGTTTTTCTATTTTAAATGTAGAGTAGATAATATGGATAAAAAACGTGTCGCATTGATTGCGCTTACATTGGGAAAACAGTTGCTTGAAGGGATAGGTACATTCCAACTCAGAAAGCGAGTCGGAAAATGAAATAGAAATCTCTTTAATATCAAAAATTGGGTCAAAGCTGCAGCCGCGGAAAAGAACACATCCAAGGTGTAAAGATTACTTTGAAGGAGTTATTCGCAGCTATAAGAACTTTTAAGGAGTTTCAGATTAATTTTAGAATATTTATAACTAGCTTAGGTCTAACATTAATGAATCTGGCGCCAAGAGTTTTAAACAGAAAAATTTTAAATGCCCTTAAGGCACGCCAATCAACCACAAATAAGCTTAATAATATTTTAAATTTGAATATGAGAAGGAAATTCATACTAGTGCGATGTTCTCGAACTTAGCCCTGTACCGCATTGTCGTAACCAAGTGTGAAAGTGAGGTTAAAAATAACATTGGTTCACAAGGTAAACAAAGGAAAAAGAAAATGTTGTTTTCGATATCGTCCACTTTTTTGAGGAATATGAGAAACTGCCTTGTTTGTGGAACACATTAATCGTGAATTTAAAGATATAATCGCAAGAAGCAAAGCGGAAGAACATCTGTTAGCTATAACTGGGATTACAGACGTAAAAAAATTGCGCAAAATGCTAGTTTGAACCTTCCCAAGTAGAATATGAAACATAACCTGGTCTATGCGCATGAAATTCAAAAAGCTAGGAGGATCTTAGAAATTTCTCGTATAAGGGTGTTACAAACACCCAATTTATTTCTTCGTTGGATCCATCACCTAACCCAGTTTTTTTTGCAATTTTCCTTTTTTTGTGTATTTTCTTCACTTATAATTAAACTTAACACCCGTGCAGCAGCCGCAATCACTTCATTCGACGCCATTTTTAATTTAATACAAAAATCGTAACATTAAATACATGAAAACAACCACTAAAATGTCATATTGTCATGACTTAAAGTGTCATGACATTATTATGTCGCATGAAAACGAGCCTTTAAACGTAGGTTTTTCCTGGTCATCGCCAAATATTTCTTCGGCGCCAGTAATATAACAGTATGATTAATTAGAATGTTTTCTGCTGGAGAGATATCGGGAAAAAAGAGAATTTCTCGACTAGAGAGGTACTTCTTCATATCTTTTGTATCTCCATATCCAAAAATTGTCCAAATTACTAAAACTTGTCAACCAAGAGAATGAATGTTGTGTTTTGTCATTTTAACCAGCCTTATAAATTATTATTTTTATTATTTTAATATCCTTCGCAATTTTACTTGGTTTCAACAGTAATTTTTTCGCATCTAAAAATTGTATTTCATCATTATTACTAATTATCTTTTTTCATAATTCTCTCTGATCATTTTTAAAAACCGATTAAGAGTATCTTCCGATCTGAACATTCACATACGTATAAACGGAATCGATGCCTGGTGTCACCTTCGAAAACGAAAATATAAATAATTGTTTAACACACACCATTAGAACGTTTTGGAATTCCTATCTGTTTGGTTTAGTGACCATTAGAATATCTGGAGGTAGATAAGAATCTCAGAATATTATACAGGGTTATGCACACGAAAAGGGAGGTACGCTTGTCAAGAGATAAACAATTTTTAATATGCTTCGCTTTTATCAGTCGAATGGATGACACGGTGTCACGTAAACAAAAAAACATTTATATCACATACGACAGCTAGAAAGGTAAAGAAATAAAGAAGGCCACAAATATAACAGTCATACAAAATATATCATTATTTCCAATATGGATGGATTTATTGAAATATCATTGGAATAAAGTTGAAACTATTATTATATTACTGATGGTACGTTCCGTACCGTTTGTAACAACATTTATAAACAAAATCTACCATTGCATATAT
>CAJUYG010000461.1:116422-143995 GCA_910591675.1 Galerucella calmariensis
CAACTTTAAGGTTAAATATAATGTAGATTTAACAAAATAAAATTGTTTGATTTCATAATTTACTATGGATCTACATCAAGTAAAAGCCTCATCTATTCAATTATTATACATGAGTTGAACTGGTTATTTTCAAATCCAAGTGAGTATTTTCAATTTCATTTCAACGTATAAATTTTATTATTCAATAACAATAGAATATCCCAAACGACAATATTTGGCTGCAACAAGATGGTGCTCGAACTCACTATGCGCGTGCCCAGAAGATGGATTGCAGTGCGTGGTTTCATCGTATGGCCCCGCTATCACCCGACATAAATTGAAGGAAATTATTACCACAGTTATAAGAAGAAATGTCAGGGATACTGCGAAATGTATAGCAAAGTCTTAATAATCGCATTGCTTGTTGTATTGAAGTGAGCAGACATTGTGAGCATCTGCTGTAATCGCCTTTACTGTATGCTCTTTGAAATTCCCAATTTTTCTACTACTCAAATGTGGATTTACCTATAACATTAGACAAACATTTAAAGATTTGTCTTTAGTTGCTGTAGATTTTCAGCGCCATGATCTGGATAAATCTGAACTGCATGTTAAACTTTTAACTTATTTATTGACAGTAGACCTTGTTATGATATTTCTATTAGGATAAAAATTATCAAAGATTATCCAAATTAAAGGAGTTTATTCAATCATAGCCATTCTGAAAGTATTATTTTAATTTTCTTCAAATATAATGCTCCGGAATTAGGGCATCTAGTTATAGAATTCCATAAGACCTAAAATATACAGAGTTATCCATTTGAAATGACAAAGTTAATTATTGTACCGACAAAAGCGATCTATTTCCGAGATAATTGAGTCGGTCCACACTTGAAACTCACTCCGTATGTATATTATTTATTATCAACTACCTAGTAAACTTTGAGTAAAAACCTGAAAATTCTAGTATTTCAACAAAAATTACTTTATAAAGAAGGACACGATTTAATCCAAAAAATTGAGATTTTCTTTTGAAAAAATTTTTGTTTCGTTGTTAGACAACCCCCCGCAACGTTGTCTATAATAAAACCCAATCAAACCGAAGCTGTTTATTTTGTTGTTTACATTTGTTTAAGGTAAACATTGAGATTGTGAGTGACATACGTGAAATCAATTTCCTCTAGCAGAAAGGAGTTTACAAAGCTTAAGCCGTAGGGAGAAGTAGGTACTTATAATGGGATTCGTTATACCTCAAAGGTACAGTTTGCTTAGTGCCCATATCTAAACTACTTTACATGAATTGTATACCTTTTCAGGTATTGTAGGAGTGAACAACTGTTACTTTTTATTTTTTCTGTTGTAGTTCTACGAAAAGGAAGTTAGCAAGTCAAGAATTTCATTCATTGTTTGAGATGTTTTTAGAGCATCGGTGCACTTTAAAGGGTACCACTATTTGTTCGAAATTGTTTAATTTTAAAATTGAAAGACAAACATAAATACTCAATAATCGTGTATCCAGTTTGGTTAAAAAGGTCGTGCAATACAAATAGGTATTATCAAAATTGTAGTTTTAAGTATTCACAATCGGTTAAAACTTTATTTTAATATCTTTGAGAATTCATAAGATATTGGACTTGATCGCACTAATGGATCACTCTTTAGAGTCTGCAATTTGCATCCACTCTATTTGTATGTTGTTGGATTTTGTTTTAATTTCATGTTATTTGTCAAACTATCAATAAATTTTACCGACTTCGGATCTGTTACTGTTTACTGTAAAATGAGGAATTTATTAACTTTTATTATTAAATCCGTAAGGCCAGTTGCCGAGTCAACGAAATATAGTGAAACTTTCTTTACAATACTCCAAAATTATACACTACTATAAGATATTATCTGGCAGGAAGAAACTGGGGCTGTAACCCAAAAATCCTAAGCTGGATGTACACTGCCATAGTGAGACCAATCATCACTTATGGAGCCATTGCGTGGAGTAGTAGAACTAGCCTATTGATGACGAGAGAAAACCTCTCCAAAATTCAAAGACTAGCCTGTATATGCATTACAGGAGCAATGAGAACATGCCCAACGGCAGCCATGGAAGTGATTCTCAACCTCACCCCTTTACATATGGTGGTGGAAAGTGTGGCGGAGAGAACAAGATACAGACTAAGTAGAGAGGGAATCATTAAAAAAAACCACCTCCTCACTTCTTAGAAATCAGACAACCTGGGACATGCCACAAGACGGTATGATGAAAAAGTATAACTTTTCAAAGAAATTCGTTACGGAAATGAGCAACAAGAAGGAATGGGATCCAAATACCATTACCAGACTTGGAAAGAATGCCATTCAATGGTACCCAGGTGGCTCAAAAGCAATAGAAGGAACTGGGATAGGAGTGTTCGGGCCAGGAACCAAACACTCTGAAAGCTTGGGAAAAACCCCAAGTATCTTTCAAGCGGAAATCCACGCCATAAGAAAGTGCGCCCAGTTTAATATTGATAAAGGATACAGAAAACAAAGGATTATCATAATGTCGGATAGTCAAGCAGCCATTAAGGCACTGAGCTCTTGTGTAATCAGTTCCAAAATGGTGTGGGAATGCCTTGACAAACTCAATGAACTAGACCAGGACAGGATTCCAGGACACACTGGAATAGAAGGAAATGAAATAGCAGATGAACTAGCAAAGAGGGGGACTGAAATACCTTTCTGGGGGCCTGAACCCTTTTGCGGAATCAGCCCCAATGTAATATTGGAAGGAATAAGTAAACACGAGAAAAAGAGAAGATCTGATCATTGGAAATATCTAGTAGGGCTTATACAATCAAAGACTCTTCTGGGTGACTACAACCTGTTGAGATCAAAAGAATGCATAAGTCAAAGTAAAACTGCGCTAAGAGTTTTAACAGGGATCCTAACAGGACATTGTCGCCTGAATGAGCAACTGAAAAAGCTCAAAATAGTGGAGGAAGAAGAATGCAGATTTTGTGGAATGGAAGAAGAAACCTCCATCCACATACTTTCCAACTGCACAGCACTTCAGAATCCTAGAGCACAGCACCTGTGAGATTACGATAGAGGAAGAGTAACATTTGCCCAAGTTGAAGCCTGCAGACATCCTAAAATTCCTCCGGGAAATAGGTCTAAAGGAACTACTAGTTTCTGAGACTCTCCTCAGAAACTGAGTAGAAGTAAGGGGGCACAATAGATCTTTTAGGTCTCAGTGAATGTCACCCCAAAAAACACACGTTGTAACGAGTTATTTTTACAAGGTATTATTACAATAATTTTTTTTTATTCAAGAAAAATAAAGCGCATCAACCATTTAGGTTCTTAGCGCTAGCAAATGAACAATAAAATATTAAAATGAACAATAAATTTTAAGTACTACTACAGTATAGGTATTAAAAACAAAAAATGTTGGTACCTAATTAACTATTAAACTATGTGCATAAACTGAATAGCACGTAGATAAGCTGTAGGTGGAATGTTAAACGTAACTCTTTGCTGTGAAAACTTTGGACAGTCTATACAATAAATTATAAGCTGAGAAGCAGAGTTGTATAAAGCTCATACAGTGTATCCAATTTAGTCGGCACCAAACGTGAAATGTTAGTTTTATGGAAAAAAGTTATTCTTTATAAAATATTCTGCATGCTATATACTCAGTTATTGAATTTCTTGTGCCGTTTACGAGGCTTATCCAAAAATATCTTTATTTTTTGCAATATCCCTATATATTATATCATTGAGGAAAATGGATTGTTATTAAAAATCACGGTTTAATAACCTATAATTTTTATATGTCAAATACGATCTACAATTTCATTCGGTATAAATTATAATTTAATTTTGCAAATTATTAAAAAACAGCTATTTTATTGTTTTATAAAATTATAACCGTTATGTTGATTGGTAAATTCTGCGTTTGAATAATTAATATATTCTAATGATAATCAGTTTTGCATTTAAATTATTATGATCGCTTCCAATGGTTTTAAATTTATTTTTGTATGTATGTTATTAAAAATAACTGCTGCTTTTTGATGTTATTTATAATTATATCTCACAATCACAAGTTTTTAAAATTTCTCACTCATAATAAACACAAGATGTTTGTATTTTATCGGGAAATTTGGATTGTTCAATGAGAAACTGTTGCAATTGGACGAGAAAAACTGTCAACTATTGAAAACGTGACACCGAAGGTGAGTCCTTCCAATTTTTTTTTTCAACGGCCTATATAAAAAATTTATATTATTATCTAAATAATACGTATATATATATATATATATATATATATATATATATATATATATATAAAATCAAAAAAGGATAGTCGAGTCGATATCTAATTTATTCAGTTCGCATCCTGAGACAGCTGTTTCGACCTTTTAGGTCTCATCAGTCAGGCTTTCGAACTGAGTAAACCAAAAATCAACTCGACTCTTATGATCAAAGATCACGGCGATACACCTAAGGCATAAGTTATATATATATATATATATATATATATATATATATATATATATATATTATAAAACAAATTAGTCGTGTATTAATTCAAGTATGCTTCCTTGAAGAGCCTAGTTAAATAAATCAGAAAAAGTAATTAACAAAACCGTACTGAGTTGTTAACACTGGTAAACACGGTCGGAAAAGGAATTGTCTTAATGTAAAATACTTAATGTATTAAAAGTTGTTTGAACTCTCCTTTATTTACATTTCAACCGGCGGTTTGACTAAACGTTTCGTAATGAATTCGATTATGATAAAAAAATTCTACGCGCGAATAAATACCTATTGTAGACACAACATCTTCTTGTGTTACCGTTCTCCGATAAGGATTATGATAATGTAAAAGTTTGATTTTATTTAGATCCAATTACCTAACTTTAGAATTTAAGGAAGTTAATACAGTTTTAAAAATTATAAAAGGTTTTAGATTTAGAGTTCGTTTCGATATTTGTGTCATGGATGACAGTAGCAGAAATCCAAAATCGTGGCCACGACTTCCGGAACGCCACGATCAGTGCGACTGATATAAATTGACAGAGGGTCCATATTTATATTTGTACCTTACCACTAAGCGTCGTTCGATGAATTGATTTCTTTGTATTAGCGCGTGTAAAATTGATTTTTTTATATAGTACCTATATTGTACACCAAGGTGGTGAAGATTATCATTATTGACCGAGCACCAAAATTATTTCGCTTCTCACCTAACCCATAAGTTATGAACGCACTCCTTATGTCATCAGTCATTTCTGTTTGAGCGCGAATATGAAACTATTGGCATTTTTATTCAAATAATTCTATCTTGTAGGGTAATTTCAAGCAGCAAATATGTTAAAGGCAATCTCCTGGGTATACAAAATTGTGCTGCACAAGATTTTTTTAAACCACTATCCCTGGATTCTTAAGACGTTTAAATTTGTCCATTATTGACCAAGGTTAACAATTGTTGCTTTCGTTTATTTGGGCTTCAAGCACTTTTAAGCAAAACGAACACGATTTTTTAGGATCCTCAAAACCACCTGACATGTGCCAATGCCAATGAATTTCCTGTGTTGTTAGAAGAACAGCTTTCAATTATAATGTTTTTGATAATATAATTTTGCATATTTAGATATTTTTAGTAAGGTTTAAATCGTAATCGGCACAATCTTAACCTTTAAATAAACGTCAAACCGGACAAACATCAAATATTTAATGTCCGTGGCTTGAAGCTCATACTTTTCGGTATGTGCTTGAGGGGCAAGGGGAAGGTAAGACTAGGCGTCACGCCCGGTAATAAACGAACGGAATTCAGTCACTACGAGCTGCTACTAGCAGCCAAAAGTAAATAATCGAAAGCACCTAATATAAGTAATTAACCAAAACGTCAAATTGACAGTTGTTTTGAAAATTTAAATATTTTCATGAAAATGATTCTAAAAACAGATCAATCGGTTTCGCGTATAAGAGCCTGTTTTTATTTTATATTCCGGATGAAAATAGCCACCACTATTACAATATTTGGCGGATTCACTTAAATCAACACCATTATCTTGAATGTCCTTTCACCAAAATCTCGATTTGTCTAATTAAGCTACAATTTTAAATTGAAATTGTTAATCCAGCTGGGAATCATGGAGCTCAATAGTAGTTTCCCTATCTAGTGCGGAAAGTGATACTTTTCCGCACGCTATAGCAGATGACCGAACGACGCTAAAGCAATCGCGTGCTGAAAGGTCACTTTACGCACGTGTAAGGTACACTATTTTTTTCACTATCATGTGGAAAAAAACCCAAAAGTTAACATGAAGAAACATTTATTATTCAATACATATCAATTAATTGATTAGCATTATTTGACATTCATTTGATGAGGCTTATACCAGGGCAATTTAAAAATTATTCTTTTTATTAAAAATTATAGCAGAATTCCAATATATTTCATTTAAACTGTCTTAAAACACACGACTCTTAGAAACTGTCAAACATTATACAGAAAATATTGAAAATATTGACATTTAATTAACAACTTATAGTATAGGAGTAGAAAAAAAATATTATACAATATACAAATTCATTTCATTTCCTTGTAAATAGATTATAATTTTATTGTTAAATATCCGTATAATTTTAGTATTAAGGCACTGTATAAATAGAAAGTTTCTCATTATACCTCCATTCGTTTGAAAAAGCTACTGTGTTAGCGAAACGCGTCACTTTATGTTTAAATACAATGTAGATTTAACAAAATAAAATTGTTTGATTTCATAATATACAATAGCTATTTATACAACTACCACAAAAAAACACACTCTCTATCATCAGTCAGTCAGTCTTATGATAAGAAGTAAAAAGTATTCTAGCCAGAAAAGCTAATAAGTAATATATTCGGGATCCTAAATGTGAAAAATCTAGAAAACTTATTTTTTTCTTCTCACTGAATGAATATACCTTAAGTAAGTGTTTATAAATAAAAAACTTATGATGAGCATCTCTACGTTTGAAAAGAAAATTTTCGACCAAGAAAACAAAGTCCCCTAATTTACTTTATTCGACAAATTACTTCTTCAAATGAATTTTCTCAAAAAAAGAATGAAGAATAATCTTCAGAAAACCTCATTTATTATGATTCTGCGAATACCACCAATTTTATGTAGGTGAAACATCTAGAGTAGACTATTGAAAATCCGAATGAATTAAAGAACACAAAGAGTATATTAAAAGATATAGAGAGTTCTTTGAGTCAGGTATTTGCTAACATGCTTGGGAAGAGGGAATTATATTCATTGTGACTCGGCGCACATAATACTGAAGGAGTCTAATAATAAAAGACGGAAAATCAAAGAAAGTGCTTCAATTTAATTGAATTCGGATAAATGTGTAGTTAGTATTCCAGCCGAATAAACTCAAATTTGGTTACCAAATCAATTAGAATGTCTAAGCAAAGAAAATTTTCCAATCAATATGCTGCAAAGACTTCCACGCTCGGAAAAAGCTTATCCCAGTATTGACCTTAAATTGAAAAATCCGGAAAAACTAGCACTTTAAAAGCGTTCTATCACTAAACATTTCTTCTTGCTCTTCTATACAAGATTTTTGAGTTTAATTTCAAAAACATGAGCAAATTATTTCTCAGAAAACTTTCATCTGAACCTTCTTCACCAATAATTCATTAATTTGATCTTTTCCAACGATCAAGTCCGTAACTTCCTGCTGATTTTATTAAAATAAAATATTAAATACACTCACATTAATAAGCTGTTTTGAAAATAAATAAACTCCTAAATTATTATTATACCAAAACGTGTTGATTAGTATAATTTTTTTGTTGCAGAGATGTAAAGAAAAATTAAACACCCTCGCCATTTCAGTGATGAACATGTGGCCTGGAGTGAAACTTCTCGTGACGGAAGGCTGGGACGAAGAGGGGTATCACACTCCTGAATCGTTACATTACGAGGGCCGGGCCGTCGACATCACTACCTCCGACAGGGACCGGTCCAAGTATGGAATGTTAGCCAGGTTAGCCGTCGAAGCCGGCTTCGACTGGGTATACTATGAGAGCAGATCACACATACACTGTTCTGTCAAATTAGGTAAGTGCTCTTTAATGGATCTCAAATGTTGACCTTTTTTCGTTTTTTCGTTTTTGCATTAAAATTTATAATCCGGTGGAGTAAAATCTGGTAATATGTGTGGATATTCAAGTATAATTAATTTAGTTACCCAGTGTCACATTATATTTCAGGATATTCCAGGAGCTTATAGCTTTTAAGCGAATGATGACAGATACATGCGGTTTTTATTCAAATACCTACGTCGTAATAAATAATACAAGTTTTGTTTGTACTTATCAAAGTTTAGTTCGTTGGCCTCCTCAATTATAACACCCTGACGAAAGAGAAGTTTTTAATCGATACAGAATTACTGATAAGCGTACTACTGCAAAATAATTATTTGTTCGGAGTGCTGCATTTGTATTGTATTTCAATAAGAACCACATGTATCTGTCTTTATTAGGTATAGGTACATGCTTTTATTGATTTCGCAATGTATGTTTGCCGAGGTTTCAACTGAATTTTAAAATCTTGAAAATTTTAAGTTATCTTGAACCGATTAACTAGCCGCTACAAAGAACTTGTGGCTTCATTACTCAATTATTTTGAACAAGAACGTGATAAACATGGCTCATTGCTACTCCTAACTTTTGTAAGAAAGGTACGTTAGCAACTAAATCCACATATTTTTTGAGCGTGTAGCCGTGAATCGTCATCTCTTAAAGTTTGTTCGCGAACAATAACTGAAACAATTCTTAGACAATGCTTAAACTAACCTTTAACTTGATAAACTTCATTTGACATTTACGAGATACTCATACTATTTCAAGTGCTTGGCAACATGGTTCAGTTATGACAGACGTCATGGAAAACGGTTTTTATACAGTACGAGCTATACTATGTAAATCACAAAACAGTCTAACCTATAGAAGTGAAAGTCCAATAGGATTACCTAGACTAAAAAATGAGGTGTCAGACCCATCCACCTAAAGCGCTAGTTGCAATTTCGTTGTCGAAATATGCAAGGCAGCTGAGGCCGAAAAACAGACTAAGGGAAGAAGAATTTCAGCGATCGCAGTGGATGGGTTCAGAACTATTTCATAACGCTTTTTTTAATGGAAGTTTGTTTTTGAATGACTAATGCCCGATTCCACTAACCATTTCCTAAAGTCAGGTAATACCTAAAACGAATGAAGGAATTTCTAAATGCTTACAATTCACCACGCGCTAAGTAATGCCTAAGAGTTATTACGTATTTCTTATCACTTTTTGATCAATCCTGAAAGGATTGTAGGAACAGCTTTGCTAGTGAGGTCCCTTTTGTAGGATTTATAAATCTGTTCAGCGCTTAACTCCTTTAGTTTTGGATTGCGAATAAAGGCAACCCATTCATTCAACAACAGAGGGTCATGTTTGGGAAAGCAATGTCGTTTTGGATGTAATGTTTGTACACCCAGGAATGCAACACTTCATACCAATTATTATAAATATTATGAATTATCACACTAAGACTTACAGTACCTAATTAAAACACAAATAACAGCAGCAAATGGCAAAAGGAAACAATCTATGAAAGACAATGGTGACAACAACTATATGACAGCTTTGATGAATTTTAAAATATTTTCTTCTTTTCGTGCTAAAGGCCTTATCTGCCAGGCCTGTTTCGACAACTCAATTGCAACTAGCGCTTCAGGTGGATGGGTTTGAAACCTCATTTTTGTATTCAAGGTCATCCTATAAACTTTCACTTCTATAGGTTAGACTGTTTTGTGATGTAAATAACGGAGTGATATAAGTATTAGCAATAAAGCTCCTTCCTTGAATGGAATGGGTGACTTTTTTGCTACAGGTCGTCGGTATTGTGAGGACGATAGTGAACGTACTAAAATTAAAGTTTCCGGAATCGTACTTCGAGGCTGTACAAATATTTCGTATTTAATTGAACAATTTCCGTCCTTTTTTGACAAAGTAGTATAATTTTTTTAAATAATATGAATATGCTCGCGAAATATTGTGTCCGAAGACATGTTTATCGATTGGTAAGCATTTTTTCGATGAAAAGTGGATATAAAAATTCCAATTCCAATTATCTGATATCAAAATAAGATCACAACCTATAAGGATCCCTTGATAATTATACAATATCTCCAATTCTTTTGAACTTTGTGCTCAGCAATAATACCTAATTTCCTGAACGAGGTCCAAAATGGTATTACTGCCAAATATAAGTTGAATATTCTGAACATTGAAGAAGCGAAACCCTCGGGACCCCTCAGCTACAAGGCTCTTTGCTCTACGGTTACCATTATAACCGCGACTGCGTCTTACATTCCGCTATACTGCTCCGCTATTCGTCCTCGAGGTAACTAGAGTGCTTCTCTGACATTATTTGTACGTACACCTATCTCACCTGCTCGTTCGTGAACCTTATTCCTTTACCTGCCTAAGCTTATATCACTCCCCTGGCGAGCCTTCTAGTCACCACCTCTCATTATTACTTCACATTATGGTCTCACGTGGTCATTCCGTAGATCAAATCCCACTTCTGATATATAAGCTGAATTTGTGGAGCATTTAAAAAGCAAAACAAGACCCTTCGTAACCCTCTGCGTTACTCTACTCATCAATGTTCTGTTCGGTATTATAAACTACTATTAACCGCGACTACATTCGGCCATCCTGTTCCGTAATTCGTTCTACCCTGCTACCCTGCTACCCTGCTACCCTGACGTTTTTGCGTACACCTATTTCACCTGAACTTTCGTGATTCTGATGCCTTGTCTGCCTACGCTTATATTTTCCTCCTGGCGAGCCTAACACCTGCACGCCCATTCCAGTCACCCTACCGCATCATAATATATGATATAATATTATTATGATCTCATGTGGACATTTAGTAGTTTAAATTTCACTTCTGATATATAAGCGATTCTGTTCGGTATTATAAGCTAATATTAATCACTACTGCATCTTACACAGAACGCTATGAATCTCCAAAAGAAAGTCATATTTCAACATTCCAAGTAATTTTGACCAGATTTGAATCTCCAGATGTATAATAATTACTGATATGTTAAAACCTTCCAACTGACGCTTTTTCCACTCTGTACGTTTGTTTTGTATACAAAAAACAGTCGAGCGTATCTTCTATCAAATGATGAAAAAATTAATAAATGCCAAAGCTTAAGAGCAACGTCCTAGCAAAAATGCCACGTAAGCTTTTCTCATACTATACGTTGTTTATACCTTTCGCAATTCGCAATATCAAGTGTTTAAATATTTAAAAATTCCGTTGCGATAGGTTAGTATTCACTATATCTCGATAAAAAAAAAACAACAAAGTGCTGATGTATATTATCTTAATAAAAACAATAGTTATTTAAAACCGTTATGTTGACATAGGTTAGTACATAATATACTTCTATTTACATTTTGTTTACATGTTTAATCAGCCATTAGATTTTTTTAACACGTACTCTAGATGGTATCTTTCTCATCTGTTAACTTTTCTTATTTTATTATTCTCATTTGAATACCACCAGTATCTACTATAAATCTATCAACCACTTTATTTATCTTTGATTGCACTAATTCTTATTTCTAGTGACACTTGCACACTAATACTTTTTCATCCCCTTCATCCTTTGTTGTTTTCACTATATTTTGGATATGCTTTATTTTTATTCAAAATTTACGACAATTTCAAATGATTAAATAGTGATAAATTGGATCAAAAGCATAACATAAACTGAAATACTTAGTTATTTATGACCAAGGACGAAAAACTGTCTATTATATCGAATCTGCATATTAATAGTTGAGGCCTAGCCGAGAGTAGCAACTATGCCAGACGATAGTCAGTTATTCGCCGAGGTACAGGGTTATTCATTATAAATGTCCCAGCCCCTACCTAAAATTTAAATAAAAGTTGTGTGGTTATAAACTAATTTTATTATAACGTTAACAAAAGTACAGTGGCGTGCGCAGTTTAGGGGACACAAAAAAATTATTCGTTTTTTTTAAATGAGACACCCTATGTATTATTGAATTTTTGAAAAGATGTTTTTCTTCTGATTTCAAAAATATACCATGTCATACCCCTATCTTACACCGTTTTTTAGATATTAAATAAAAGTTTTGGTCAACATTTAATTAAAATTACAAATAATAGATAACGAATATAACAGAGATAACTATACAATTATAAATAAATAATAACTTATAAAAGTTGTTCGAAGTGTCCACCATTATTTTCAATACATAATTGAAAACGTCTGATTATATTTTGAATTGTATCAGAAATGGCTTGATTGTTTACATTTAGATTATTTATTTCTAATTGAATTCGGTCTTCAATGACTTGAATACAGTCATTATTATTATTTATTATGTCTTTTGAAAACCCCAAAAAAATGAGTCCATAGGGGATAGATCCGGACTGTTAGGAGGCCATAATATGGTTCCATTATTCCCTATCCACACTTGAAATACATTGTTCAAATGCTATTTAACAGGTAGGACATTATGCGGAGCTGCCCCATCTTGCATCCAAATCATATCCTGAAGTTGAACGTCCAAAAAACTCTCTACAAGAATATTTTCAACTTCAGGAAGAATCATTTCCAGATAGGTAACTCCAGTTAAATTGAAATCATAAAATATGGGTCCAACAATTTTGTTCCTGAAAATTCCACACCATACACTAAGAGTTTTTCTTCCTGATTTTTTTATTGGTTTTATCAATCTTTTTCTATTCTCCTTGTTTTCCCATGACGATTTTTCCTATTAAAAACTCCAGCCGTAGAAAAGGACGATTCATGGGTCCATGATATTTTAGTCAAATAATCAGGATCTTCATCTAACTTTTGGAGCATTTGACGGCAAAACTCAAACCTTTTCCTTTTATGAGCCTCTGTCAAAACTTGTACGGGTAAAATTTTATATGGTTTGTAATTGTTAGTTTTCAACGTACGTTGTATTTTAGAGTAACTTATATTCAAATAAGCTGCTGTATTATTTATACTACATTCAGAATTTTCCGATATTATTTACCTGTTGGTAAATACGTCTGAACGTATTGTCTGCGGGTGTTGGACGATTTGGATACAACTCCCTGTATGCTCTTTGAGCTGCACGTTTATCTTTGTTATTTTCACCTCGAATGTTTCAATAATGATGACATTTAATAAACATGACAGTTGTGATTTTCATAGCTTCCTTTGATAATATTGACTTTTCAATATTTATAGTATTATCTATCCTTTAATATCTTAAGAGCGGTGTAAGACAGGGGTATGATGGTATATTTTTGAAATCAGAACATAAACATCTTTGCAAAAATTCAATAACATATAGGGTGTCTTATTTAAAAAAAACGAATAATTTTTTTGTGTCCCCCAAACTATGCACGCCACTGTACTTTTGTTAACGTTATAATAAAATTAGTTTATAACCACACAACTTTTATTTAAAATTTTTTTTTGTTTATACAATAATAACTATGGTAGGGGCTGGGACATTTATAATGAATAACCCTGTACATATTTTTAAAGCAGGTATTTTTCGATAGATATCGCAGAATACTAAATTATTCTAACGCTTTAAAAGTTTTGAAAAATATTTTTCAACAGCAGTGACCGTTCAACTAAGTAGCAGCAACTAGGTACTTCCCGGGCTATAGACACGATGGCTATTGAATTACAAACGGGGTTGGTATATCTACAAGATATTTAACACCAACCATTCTGGTTTGCAATTAGGGATAACATAACCAGTTTCGGCGTATTCGCGACTAATCAGTAAAAGGTATATGTTCCGAGAGCTCTAAGAGCTCAATTTCGGACTGAAGAAGATACCAAAATCACAACCAATAGATGTCTTCCAGTAACGGAAGTATAAAAGTCGTAACAATAACATCTTCACTTCCAACTGCAAACCAAAATTCGTAAAATCTGACAATAAGCCACGTGGGCTATTACAGTTTCCTGTAATATTGTCGTATTTAATGAAGCACGTTACCAATAGATATCGCAGAATCATATTATTGTAACGTTTTATAAGTTTTGAAAAATGCAGAAACTAATTAACTCACTGGTAAGAGAAATAGAAAAGATGAAAATGACAATAAATACAGAGAAAACCATTAGAAAGAGTAACAACCTATAACTACCTAGGAAGTATTTTAACAGAAGATAAAAAAATAGACGCAGAACTTAAAAACAGAGCAAATAATAATAATAATAATAATGATAATAATAATAATCTTTATTGCTTATAAAAACAGAAGTTTTACAGCAAGGATTTGGAAGTACAAAAAAAATTGACTCATCCAAAATCTAAAATACAAGAAAAACTTTTTTATAGAAACTTAGAATTAGTATATAGTTAAAAAGAGAAGAAAAAAATTAATGCTTAATATAAAGTGTGCCCTATAAAATGTAAGAAAAAGCCGAACTTATATAAACAAAAAGGAACCTAAAACTAGTAAACGTTAAAAAAAAATAATGATAATAAAGTAATGTTTCATTCGTTTAGAATAAATGCCCTTAATTTTAAAATATGCCATATATAAAACGATATGCTTTTTGCCGAGGTTACATTTAGGTTTTCTAATTGAAAAACTAGACTTTCCAAATAAGATACAGTTGCGCAGTTATTAGGTTCCATAGTTGTGAAAATCGGACAGTCAAAAAGAAAATGTTCAATCGTCTCAAACTTGAGCCTGTTACATACAGTACATATTTCATTTGGGTTAATAACGTACGAAACTCCATTCAGTGTAAATTTTAAGCGATACTTGTTAGCAAGTCTTAATTGAGCTATGGTGCGAGTGACCTGGATAGGAAGTTTTAAAGAAAGATAATGTTTAGGGCTTTTGGAAAAAGAAAAGTTGGTGTATAAGCAGTAAAAAGTAGAGCTGGAGACAGCTTCACAGTCTACTTTAAAAAGTTTGTCATATAAGCTTGCCAGAAGCTTCTTTTCGGATTGTTTTAAGGTATTAACTGAAAGATTTTCCCAAACAGCAGCTGCATCAACAAAATAAAAAAGATTTCTGACTTGTAAAGCCCAGTTAAATTTTTCGTCACAAGACAGCAAATGTCTTTGCTGGGCAATCTGTTATCTTCCATGGAAAGAATTTTTAGTAACCAGTTTAATGTCATTTTGAATATATTATATAGATATTTAACACGTCCTGTTTCTATCCTAAGAGCACAATCAGAAGTGTTTCAGGACAGCATAAGCACACGCTTTAAAAAATTAGTCTGTACACGCTCCAAAATATCGTGATATCGAAGGCCCCAGACAGGTATGCAGTTCGACAAGGTGCTTAAAGCAAGTGCTTCAAACATTTTCATTCTAGGGTGCCATGTGTCGATTTTAGCTTTAGCTAGGACGGATATGATAGCACCGACAGCCTGTTTTCCATTTTCGGCAGTAACAGAAGCCATTTCACGAAAAAGACAAGAGGATGTGATTGTAAGACCTAGATATACATATTTGTTTACAAAGCCAATGTTTTCACCTATAAACTTGAACGTTCCTTTATCAAAACTGAAGCCCCCCTGGAAAAAGCCATGATTTTAGTTTTCTCAATGTTCACTGTTAAACCATTTAGGTTGCAATATTCTTCAAGTAGTTTTAACTTTCTGCGAACATCAATTTCAGAGTGGGCAAGAATAGTCGTCGGCGTATAAAAGCAGCAGAATATCAATAATAATGTTTATGTTAACACCTTGAGATCCGTGATTGTAAAAGTAGGGCAAATAAATCAACAAGATTATATTATTCCTTAAATCCAACATTACTAAGCCATAAATACATTTATATAAATACAAAGATGGAAATATACCACAAAATTACAGTACCAACTATAACTTAGGCCAGTGAGAACTGGGTACTGCAGAAAAAGCATGAAACAAAAATAAATGCAATGGAAATGAAATATTTAAGGAGAATAGCAGGAAAAACGAAATGGGACAAAGCAAGGAACGAAGAAATCAGAATCATAACTAATCAAGACCCAATAATATCAAATATTAAAAAGAAACTATTGAACTGGTTTGGCCACCTAGTAAGAGTGAAGCAAGATAGAATAGCGAGAAATATAATGGAAATGGGAATATCAAGAAAGAGACAAAGAGGAAGACCCAGGAGGAAATGGATAGACCAGATTGAAGAAATTGGAAAGAACAAAGACAGTCATTGGGAGAGATGAAGGCATTAGCCAGGGACAGAAAAGAATGGAAAACATGGGTTCAGGAAAAACTTCAATCCGACGCCTGAGAAGTCATAAGGATAAGAGAAAGAAGAGAAAAATATTTTTCAAAAACAGTGACTGTTACTGGTAGACATGTATTGCTCTCGGACAGAGAACATAAACATTGTACTGATGAGGCGCAAATTTGCCGAAACCGGTCTACAAGTTACGTTGTCCCTTCTAGTAGACAACAAGATACCCTGTATTTTCTGCTGAATATTTCCACCAACACCAAAAAAAGTCCACTCAACACTCCAATTTTAAGCAGTTACTTCAAATTTCCATTCGACGAAATTATTTGTATTTAACATGTTGAATCTGCGGTATAGGTATTAAAGAATCCATAATATCAAAAAAGCATGTATTTGAAAGAATACATTACACGAGCATCGAATCCGTAGAGCGCCAACTACGGTCTACCGGCAGAGAAGAAGACAACCAACGTCAACCGGTTTTGGGAATAAGCAGCTAAACCTTTTATATGTCGTAGTGACTAAAGCTTCATCGGTCGTAAAGATAATGTTGAATATTGAAATATTTAATTATAATAAAAGAATTAAAAATAAATATATACCTACATACATATTTACTGGGAAAAAGTCAAACACTCATTGTTGTCTCAATTTATTCCATGAAAAAATGTGATAAAATGGAGGTTTAAATGGAAAACATGAAATTTTGGCACCACAAGCAACTGTTCTTAATCAAGTTACTTGTTCTGTTGAACTATAGATGAAATGTTTTGAAATTATTGTATGGGTATTTGAAAAAATTTCAATTCCAAAGGGCTGCAGTAAAATTTTCGACTGCTAATTTTAAAGGGAGAGTGTTTATAAAAAATAGATAATTCGCGATTTGTGATGTGATTTGCATGTAGAGCTAAATATGTTTCGCATAATTCTAAATGGAAACGAGAAATGTTCTATGTATGTTTGTTTTTGTGTTAAGAATTAGCATATCATTCTCACTTTCATCGCTACTCATCTTTAAATGGTTTAGAAACTTGTTATACTACACAGTGTGCATCAAAACGTCAAAAACATATACTACGTTACAGTGGCGACTCTTCGACGGAGGCTAAGAAGGCTCAGCCTCCTCAACAATTTATCCAGCAAATAGCACCAGAAATATGTTGTTGATTATTCTTCATTTTATTTCACGTTTATCTAAAAAATTTTAATTTCACAGTAAATTCCCCGTTTTCACTACTTATTTTAGAATCTGACAACAGTGCCCTGAGGCAAGGCTCCACATACATTTCTCTCGAAACACGTGCTGCTCAACACAGTTGTCGTTTTTTCTACCAGTCTTATTGGTAATACCGTGGAAAAAGCGCAAATGGCAACACTCTCTGGAGGCTTAGCTTCCATCAGTTGCGATGATATACGAACCAATACGAACTACGGAATACAGAATACGACCGTGGGTTCGTGCGTGCTTGTTTTGTTTTCGAATTTTAGATGATTAGCGGAAATAATTGAGTTTTGTTTTTTCTTGATACTTTTAAATTAAAAACTGATGTTATTTTTTAAATTTTACATCATAAATTCACTGATATAATTTATTCAAGAGAGCGTTTGAAGCATCTTATTGATAAAATTTCAAGTTTCCGTAATACATACAGAATTTCATTTTAATATTTTATTTGAAAATTTTCCAACTGATAAGGCTCCTCCAGCGAAAAGGAGGATACCATTTAATTTGGTAGACAAGAAATCACATTATAAACAACTTTTTTAGGAAATATTAGATACTAAAAGGTCAAATTGAGATTGGATTTTCCGATTTACATGAATTTTACAAGGTTTTACGTAATATATATGTATATAATTTTTTTCATAAAATAGAAATGCACAATGAATTATGTGAACAAAAAAAATGTTTGGCAAGAGAAACCTATACCTCCACGTTCATTCTTGCTGGGCAACAATTAATTTTGTGACTGGAGTAGGTGCAGGTATAGTTTGGCAAGTTTATCTGGAGCTACGCGGCATCTGTAAGAGGCGAGGAAAAACATGGCGTATATCTGTCAAACGTACAAATGGTGTACGGTACCTATTTTACCAAGTAAAACTGAAATAACAAAGGTAACTGACAATACCAACGCCACTGGATAAATCAATATCAGTCAATTGACGAAATGAGAGGAAAGAACATACGCACGCGCTTGCCAATAAGAAGTCAGCTGGTCGATAAAAATCAAAAATTATGTAATCGGAGGGTGTGGTCATTATGGTTCTCGTACAACGTTGCCAGAGCTTTAAGAAGCCCATAACAAATTTGGAAAAGTGTTCTCTTTTAATATTCATGAATTGGAAAATAATGTTAATAGAATAAATCCAAGGAAACAAGCACATTATAAAATTAACGTTCAATCATATTTTTAATATTGTTAATAATAAAAAGACCCATTTATAATTATTATCACTACATAATCAGTACTTCAACTTTTTCATAGTTAAACGTGTCGAATGTTTTAAACTGCATTCCTTTCACGGTTTCATATAAACTTGCCAAAGTATACGATCGCTGCGCAAAGGCTAAACTAATTGGCTGAATAGAGTATATTTTTATGTCCAATGTCCAGCCTCCTCTCTTATGAAGTTCACGAGCCGCCACTGCTACGTTATTGTAATGGCAACTGTGATATTTAACATTTCTCTCTGGCTACATGCTGATATTTTAGCTTCTATGAACATTTTGATATAATAAGATCCCGGGAAAGTAGGTACATTGCCGAGAAGTTCTGTCACTGCTTTTCCAAGCAGTTAAATTAATTTTCCGATCTAGACCGGCAACGACCAATTACCGAGTTAAAAAAATGATTGGAAAAACGCATTTTCTAAAGTGGCAGCATGAAAAAATAACTAAAGACTGGCTTAAATATGTAATCTTGAGAAAAATGGTTAGAATAATTAATTATATCAATCTTGAAATTTATTATATGATTTGTATCGTAACGTTAGTCACTGCCTGTTATCCTCAGCAGAGAAGAGATATAGGTATACCTAGTTAAGGTTAAAACGGCAGGCAAAGGCACCCAATCCTACCAAAGTTGCACCGGCATTATCATCAAATGCCAACTAGCCGGTCATTTGTTACTCACTTCCCAACAAACATTTTTTTTTGGTGGTCGGTTGCGAGCGGCGGACCACTTGAAAAACGATACCTCGGACGTATTTTTGAGATCTTATCTCTTGTGACATTTGCTGCTAGTTTAATAGCTTCAAATTAACTTCACTAGTTCATTTTATCTAGTTTCTTTGTATAAATAACCATAAAGAGGCGATTCCCATGTGTGGGGGCTTTCGACGAAGACGATAAATATTATTATGCGGTGTCGAAAAACTCACCCGGAAATAAATTATTTGTCACAATAAGCTGATACGTTATACGAATAGACTATTAGTCATTATCAAATTTTCAAAGGCAAAAGCTCATTATTTATTTAAGGGCCCGTTATTGAATGAAAATATGACCGTAAAAACATGGCTTACGTTTTTCATTCAGTTAATTTTTATTAATAATTTTAGATGAGACATAAGGTGTTATATCGATTGCCAAACTGTTAAGGTAGTGTGCATCATAATTTATATGGGTTTCTTGTTAGTAATAAATTCAACAGACGTTGTCAAATATCCCCAATTTTGGGCAATGAAGATTGAAATGATATAAAGGTGATACATCCTTCATAACAGTATTTTATAGACAAATGTGTGACAATGCAGCGAAAATATTGTTATTTTATCAAGAACTGAATGAAATAAAAGCGGCATAATTAGCGCCGTAATTCAAATATGGTAGCCAAAAACTCTGTCTTATTTGGTTGAACCGATTTGGCATCAGAGGGAGCTGACTGAATCAGTATCATTCGAGTGATAGGTATATATCGAGAGGATAGTTTCCGATATGAGACTCTAATTTTCCAATCCAGTGTTGCCAGAGCGGGTACAATTGTATCAGATTTCGTACTCTCGATAATCTAAATGTACACTGGTACAACGTGTGTAATGCAATAATATTGGCTTGTTAACTTTTAATAGCGAAAGTATTAGTTATACACGAACGACTTCAAAGCGTTTTTCATATAGACAATCAAAGATCTCGCATTATATCTTTTCTTTATAATAATAAATCACATTAAGCTAAGTTAGATGTTTAAAAGTGATTTCATTTATTTATATTGATTTATTCAATTGAATGTTGTTTGTTTTTGTAGGTTTGAGTAAAATTAAAGGATTTGTCATGGTTTTTTAATATTTTCGGTATTTAGGCTAAGATCTGGTAAATAATTTAGGCAGTAGCTGGCAACAGTGTTCTTGTTTTCGTTCCAGTTTAGGATAGGATAGAGTTACCTGTGGTTTTAAAAACGTAAAACAAACATGACGTACACACGGAGGAAAAAAAAGCGTCATACAAAATTTATATACAGTGTGGAAACCACTTATGGAATAAAATTCTTTGTCATTATTTTAGAAAATTATAAAATATGCCGACATTCGTCAACTTTTGAATTGAGTTGTGCGTTATGTTAACATAAATGTAAATGTACAGGGTGACTCACGCAAGTATGCCATAGTCGGTGTTTTCTTTTTAATGAACCGATTCCAAAAAACTAAATAATGTATGGTCAATTATGGATTTTACAGGGTGAAATTTTAAAATTAATAATTTATTACACTTGAAATATTGGTACTTTTTAAAATTAGCTAAATATGGATTTATCAAAAATCTAAACTAACTAATTATTAGACGTATTTGTATATTAAACAAAACCTGCTACGCCCATGAATTTTATTATAAATACCTAAAAATTGCCTAAAAACGCCAATAATTAGACAAAATCGGTAAATAATGTGGATTGTTTTAAATCGGTAATTAATTTGGATTGTTTTCTATTCTGTCAGTTGTTGATGTGTTGACAGTTTATACTGGAAAAGTAAAATCTTCCCCAATAAATGGATTGGACGAAGAGGTACTATCGAGTGGCCAGCTAGATCGCCAGACCTTACGCCGTTAGATTTTTTCCTGAGGGGTTATCTCAAGAACAAAGTATATGCAACACAACCAACTAGCATTGTAGACCTCAAAGATAGGATAACTACAGAAATACGGAATATTTCACCTCAAAACTTTAAACGAAGTTAAGGAGTTCTATAGGAGACTGTGCTATTGCCAACAACTAGGTGGAGAACATTTTGAGCATTATTTTAATGTATTAAAATCAAATACATCAGGTATTTTATGTATGTGTTTGATAACTGTAAAAATAAAAATTTCACCCTGAACAATTCATAATTGACCATACATTATTCAGTTTGTTGAAATCGGTTCATTAAAAGGATTTCAAAAATATGCAAATATGTATACAGGGTGTTTCATTGAAAAAACAACACCGACTATGGCATACTTACGTGAATCACCCTGTACACTTACATTTATGTTTACATAACGCACAACTCAATTCAAAAGTTGACGTATCTCGGCATTTTTTATAATTTTCTAAAATAATGACATAAAGAATTTTATTCCATAAGTGGTTTCCACACTGTATAAAAAATAATCGAAATAAGACGGAAAAATAATAGAGATATAAATTTTATAATAAATAGGGTCACAAAGTATCAACAACAAATCAGATAATAATTCACCCTCGTTGCCTCGTTACCTCTGGTTAACAGATAAGAAATGTAGGTAAATTAAATCGAAAACTATAACATCTCAATAAACATATCACTCGGTATTGTATCGAATGATACAAACTGGCATGTGAAGTGGGGATCAGAATTGCCTTTTATTTTTCAAGGATTGATAAGAAAACTACTCACTTTTCTTAACATCAAATAACCATAATTTTCATAAACATATAGGTAATAATAGCAATATTTCTTCATAGCATCTAATTAATTTATTGCACCTCCCTCGTTCCATGAAATTTTTCGGTGCACACGAATTCCCGTCAGGATCCTTAATGACCAATATAATACACATGAGTTCCCGTCCGATACTTGCAGGTATCTTAATCCCGCACTCGAATTGCCGTCCAGTTTATTTAATTTGTTCTGTTATCGGGACTGCCCTAATAGTTTACACTGGCGGGGTTAGGCTGGGTTAGGTTAGGTGTCTCACTATTCCTGAAATAGAATGGCTGAATAGGTTGTAGTCAGAACACTAGGAGTATCCACAATAAGCACAGGAGGTTGAGGTGGTACCGGCGAAGGGCCGGCTCCTTAGAAAAAAAAAATTCCTGAAATAAATGTACAAATACCTTTACCATTTAATTTATTTTATATTTCCTTAATCTCCTTAATTTTGGGGTTCTTACTCGTATTCAGGTAGAAAATGACCGCTGCGCGCAACTCATCCCTGCCCAAATAAACACCTTTTAAACAGGTCAGCTTTCACCCCGATGGGGACTCGAGTGACAGCCTAACGTACCCTAATTATAACACAGGTAGAGTGGTTATCCTGTCAAAATTTTTGGTTGAAATCATTATGACCTTAGTATTTCTTCTTTTTGTGTTGGTGTGGATTCTCACAATGTTTCAATTGATTTTAAAATTTTATTTAATTATTTATAATACATGACTGTATCTAGTGCTTGTAATGCTTCAGGGACTTCTTTTTTTGAAATTAATTGTTTAATGTCCTTTCCAATGATAAGATCAAGGGTACAATCTAGATTAGTGTGAGTTGTAAAACTGTTGTTGCGGGCTGTTTTATAAATGATGTATTTTTCTCACTTTTCTCACTATACAGAGTACACTCAATAACTTTAATAACATTTTTTTATTGGTGAACCATTTTACCTATTTAAAGCACGCCTCAGCGTGTTTAAATCGAACTTTTTAGCACGCGCGTGTTTTAAAGTTACCGTGGCAACATCAACAACTCGAGAAACGAAGTCTAAATCTATGGTCTAAACTAAATCATTTCTAAATGACAATTTTTTCATCATTGATCTGACAGGAGTAGTTTGTAACGTCAAAGCTTTCATTCGAACAATATTTAACTATGTCAAATAAATAAATTAAAATGGAAAGTGCCGTTGGTATTGTTTGAAATATAAATATTTCGATTTTCCAAATCCTAGGAAATGGTATTTAAATTAATACTATTGACATCCACAGAACTCAATAACGTTGAACTTCCATCAAAATACAAAATAGTTTATGCCTTTCTCATTTCCATGATAACGCAAGGTATACATCATATATATCACGAATTCAACCATTTGACATTTAGTTCTTAATGACATTCATGATTTCCATTTCTTGTTGTTGTAGTAGTTATCGACCAGTATTTATAATTTCAAAGTGCACCAATAAAAAAAAATAGCGTAAAGTATTCGTGGATAACAACTGGTCTTTAAAACACTTGCTCTATTTCGAGCACTCCGGCTTCGCCGTCGTGCTCGAAAAATCGCGCGTGTTTTAAAGACCTTAATATCCACTTATACTTTAATATACTATTTTTTGTGTCCTAATTAATGAATGGATGTATATTGTCATTGAATCACCCTGCTATCCTTTAGGGTTTTATCTAATGTCTATTTTGTCCTCCTTTGCCACAAAAATTGATCTTTTTTTCATACATTGAAATAAAAGCGAAAGAATAACAAAATATGAAAAAATTATTCGCATTTTCAATTTTTTCATTCGCAAACCAACTTTCTATTTGATGAGTCATAAAAGATATCGAAATGAAGGATAAATTCTGATTATCAAGACAACTCTCACTCACTTCTTCTAGTACAGTAAAATTAAATACCTGCCGTGCGGTGTATATAACTCAAGTAGTTGTTTCTGATTCTAAAAATATATACAGGGTGTCCCAGGAGTTCGTACCAAAAACTTGGGAGGTGATTTCTATAAAAGTAATGATGGTATTTAATATTAAATTTTTTCTTTACACCCTTTGTTAACGAACTATAGGGCTCTAAAGTTGGGAATGAAAAATGTTTTTTTATTTACAATTATCAAATAGTTGATTGGAAATTGGTAATATTTCAACCGTTAATAAACTCCATAATTACACACTTTTTGGCGTGATATACAAGTCTACAACATACTTGTGAACTCAGGTACCGACTAAGTTAAATGGTGGATGCGCCATTTTTTTTGAAAGTAAAACTTTTTTCAATTATAAATGCAATAATTGGCTTTTGTGAACATTTTTAGAGATATCAAGTCCTCTTGTGACATCTCGATAACATTAACGGTTTAAGAGATACGGGCAATTTTATGTCGCACTGCACACCTATTGGCGCATTCACATTTGTTTTGAATGTACGATTACAGGAAGCATCCTGTATTATTAGCACACTGTTCCGAGTCGCCAGTCTTCTAAGTTCTTCGCCGCATTCCCATACCAGCCGAGATGTTACCTGTATATTAATTTGGGAGCACCTATTTTAAAAATTGATAGATGATTGAAAATTGAATCTTTTATTAAAACAGAAAATAAATCTCACAAATGTAAATTTAACCTCTTCGGCTAAATTATTCACAATTGATGAGGAATCTATTTCTATTGCCACATCCCGATGAATACTCATATTGCGGCAGTATGCTATTAAAAAATTATTGTACCTCTATTGTATTTTCTATGGGGAGGGTTTGAACCCCCAAAACCCCCCCTTATATACGTCCCTGGTACTTTTAAAGTTATTTTAATTGTTGAGCTTGCATATTTAATAATATATGATATAGGTTAATAGTTGTTTGTTGTTTGATAATTTTTCATCATGTCTATTGTTTATTGTTTTACCACCAAAGTATTGTCAATGTCAACTGTCGTGGACAATGTGGACATGCCCTATTAGCAACGCTTTTTTTCTAACCTGTAAGTGGTGGCGCCTGCATCGATTTAATGGTTTAAGAGTTTTGGCTTTGGTTACCTACAGAGAAGATCCTATCAATTTTATCTGTGTTGACAAAATATGCTGTAATTAATTCTCTTCCACTCTTTTGAGTTTTTGGGAACACGCCGACTTATAGTCAGTAGCGTACCATCAAGAATATCAAGGAAAAAATTAGAAAAAACTGTTTTTCTCAAATGTTTTCTGTAGAGTAAAAAAAACGGATGGATTAACTTGGGAATGTATCGTCTAAGTGATCAAATGTACTTTAAAAAAGTACATGTACAGGAATTATATTGATTCAATTACAATTACATTGAAAAGAGAATTACCAATTATTTTGAATTATGACTGAATGTACGAACCAATCGGTACGAATAAAATTTTGAAATAGGTAATTCAAACTGTTAAATTAATAGCCGATTGCAGCGTCTTAGCGTCTTAAGGATTCCTTAAAGTTAAAGATATCTTACGGAAGGGTTGTAAAGGTAAAGGAGTTATACTCGGTTTGAGGTGGGACATGACAAATTTTGTATTATTTAGCACTTAGGGCTTGTTGCCCGGTACACCTATCGACATGTATCACCTAAAACTGAGATATACTTTAAGTAAGCTTTATGCAACCAGTGTATATTTTTCGATACAAATTAAGGTCACCTTAACGTGAACGAAAATACAAAATGGGGCCCTTTAATTGTAAAGATAAATTAGTTAACTGTTTAATGCCAAATATTTCATTTACATTCGTCAAAAAGTCTCTGATTCCTTTTTGTTGTAGTTTAAGCTACGAATAGTTCACAGAAGTTTATAGCCAACTTCTCAATTATAATATCTTTGGAACACTTTTTTTTTAAGGGCGGATCACCAATGTGAAAAAATAATTAATGTAAAATTACGAGTATTAATGTTTATTAGTCTTCACCAAGCGGACAGAAAGTAATGACGCTTGATTTGCAATATCTAGTTATAATTTTTCAAAGGTGCTGTCAGCAGAGTGGAACCTATTTAAAAACACTTTTCTTGCAATTGCACGCTAGTCTAATTAAACTTATGGATTTTTCCCGCACGTTGTTGAATTTTTTTTCACATAAAAATTTTGCGTACGTCCCTGTAAATGTCAGGGACCGCAAACGCTATGAACAGTAGGTGCCCCTCTTGTCTTGAAGGTATTTCTTTTTCGGGCATTTGATTGAAAACAAGGGTGTTACGGTGATAAATAGTATTTAATCTTGTGAAGTTCATGTCAAAACAAAGAATTTCAGGTATTAATTTTTATTTTGTGGAGAACTAAAAAAAAATTAAGTATATTTATAGGATATGTCAGGTAGTTAGTGGGTTTTAGTGGTCGTTTTTTTTTTTTAATAGCAGATTTTTTCTCGACAAATCCGGCTACCTACATGAATACTTACAGGTGAGTCACAAATATGACGTTTTTAGTACGGTAAAAGATATATTTATTTGAATCAAAGTAATGAAAAAAATTATAAAGAAGATCAAAAGTCTATACTTTTGATATATGGAGAAGATATTTTTTTCAAAAAAAAGGGAAAAAGGAATGCCGAGAAAGATCGTATGATCATATATCATGTGTACGGTCATGTGAATATTAAATAAGAACAACTTATGAAAGGAATCACGTCAGAATTAGGAGTAAAGCATGGATGTCAACAACCTTTCAGGTCAAACTTTTTTCCCGCCTCCGAAAAATATGAATGGGGTGTCATTATACGCTTGCAAAAAATTGCAAAATTTATAAATAATTAACTGGATAAAAAAATGGTATTTCGTTTTTTATGCAAATATCTCAAAAACTATTCGATATTTTTCAAATATAAAAAAAAGGATTTTAAGGGAAGAAAATTTGCAATCAAAAGGTTTGACTCCCGGAACTCCATCTCAATTATTTATCATTTTAATTTAATACCGAAAATAGGTTGTAAGTAATGAACTTAGAAAACAATGGTGTTTGTTGTGTTGTGTTTGTATTTGATATTATTGAAATTTGAAAAAATATTTAAAAAGAGGAGGAAATCAATCTCAATTGTTTATAATTTTAATTTAACGCCGAAAATAGGTCTCCGGGAGTCATTTTGGATATGCGTGTCAAAAGCAAACAGGTAACATTATATGCTTTTTTTGAGGTATTAATTGTTAATTTGAAAAAAATATGCCGTATTGTCGTTTGAAAAATTCTATGGCGTGATCTTGAGTACATATTCAGAAAGGGCTCCATGGACGAAACATTTTTAAAACACTTATTTGAACATTTTTATTTAGTTTAGAATAAACAAGGGAGTTCAAGAGCACTTTGTAAATCAACAACTACCTAGCTTGTTGGAAAAAACTCACAATTTTTTCCAACAGCAATGAAGTGTTTAGAATGCACTATAATTTTTTCAAATTCATAAATTAAC
>CAJUYG010000461.1:144005-170902 GCA_910591675.1 Galerucella calmariensis
TAGCAGCAATAAAATAGGTCAAGAAAAAGAGGATGAAACTTTATAAAAGATACTAGCAAATCGAAAAAATAGAGATACGAGAATTGATCTTTGCAGATTACTGACCTGGCGGTTTCCGAAAAAAAATATCTGTTATAATTTAAATATCCTTTACAAGAAACCAGAAAATTTTGATATAATGGTATATTATGCAACGATCTTGTAATGATGGTTGATAATACACGTGCACTAATAACCATTATATGAGAGTTGTATTAGCTATTTTTTCTACACCCGATAAATAATGTGGAACTATAAAAAATATTATAATTATATTTAAATCCAGTAAATAGAGGGACAAACCAGTAGTTGAATAAGCAAAAAAATCATACAGGGCGCAATTGTAGGTTTCAAATTGGTATTTCAAATAAAGGAATTTCCTCCATTCTCCTGGCTCGGTGTTAGGGTGAAAAATGATCCCAAGGTTCTAAAAACTCGTTTTTCACTGATATCTGCCAAAATATCACATTTATAGAATTTTTTATTGAATAAAAAATGAAGATCAATTCATCATCTACAAAAATAATCTCCATATGACTTTTTCCGAAAGCTCGATAGTTTCCGAGATAGTCCTCAAAACGTGCCCTTCATTTGTAGCACCTGTTGTTACTCCAGGAGAGCAGACATATTGTCCAATAACCCGAATGAAAATGTAAATTTTTTCTTTAAAATATATCTACCCCTATAAAATACATCCACATTTTAATGAATAATAGTAATTTAGTCGGGTCTTCTTTGATAATGGGTCCTTGAAATCCATCAAACCAACCAAGAAGGATGTTTCAGTTTTTTTTTTGATCGCATCCCAATAAAAAGTAACTTTGTTTATGTTGATTTTTTGGTAGATTCCAGTGTTTCGAAAAATTAAAAAATAGTGGAAGATCGTGGAAGGTCCGTTATTTTCTTTTCTTTCCCAGTTACTCCACGCGGTGCTCATATATAGTATAATACGGATCAATTTTTGGGCCACACCAGCATGTAAAAAGTCTGAATGTTCGTGTATTAAATAGAGTATTATTTTAGAGCAAAAAACACACTTACAAACTCCAAAAATGGTCAAGTAATCTAGAATTCCAGGTTGTCTCACTCATGCACGCCAGAATTTCGCTATTACAGCGAACGTGGTGATAACATCTACAATTTGTCTCTCAAGTCAACAGCACAGAGATTAGTACATTCCCACACCCTTCGATCTCAAATTTGTCAAAAAACTACCAAACATTTTTTAAATGTCATATGTTGGCAGATATCAGCGAAAAACGGATTTTCAGAACTTTGTGGCCATCTTTAACCATGACACCGACCTGGAGAATGGGGGAAATTTTGTAAATTATGAAATCAAACAATTTTATTTTGTTAAATCTACATTATATTTAACCTTAAAGTTGTGACGCGTTTCGCTAACAAATTAGCATTTGGTTGTCATAACTACGTTTGTGTTCTGAAATTCTAGTTTTAAAATTCCTAAAAGTTCTACCTATATAAATTTTATTACAGTCGTCATCACCACATTTTAATTTATAAACTCCTGATTTATTTAGTTTTGAAGAATTGGATTTGTTGTTTTTAATGAATTTGGATAAATTGTTGTCGGTTTTGAAACAAATATTCAAGTCTAAAGTTTCTAAAAATGATTTTATTTTTAAGGATGGTATTCCAAAGTAAGTTAAGCTTTTAAATTGGTTATTTTTGTTTTTATCAGAAGGAAATACTTGTTCTAGAGTATCTATGTTTTCGTATCTTTTTATTTATGATGTTGTCAATTAAATTTGGATCGTAATTATTATTAACCGTTATTTGTTTTATTAAATTTAGTTCTTTATTGTAATTGTCAATATTCAATGGAACTGTTAAAAGTCTATTATCATACTATTGAAAGCTGCTAATTTATGACTGATTGGGTGGACTGAACTATTATGAATTGTAATGTCTGTATGTGATGGTTTGTGAAATATAGAAAAGTCATGTCTATTATTTATATTTGAAATTGTAAGATCTAGAAAGTTTATGGACTTATTTTGTTTTATTTCTACTGTAAATTTGATATTTTTATGTATTGATAATGTGAGTAATGAAGTTATCTAATTGTCTCGTAGTACCAGTGAAGCAAGCTAAAATATTAACTACATATCGGTGCCAGTAAACAAATTTTTTACTAAGGGGGTGTTTATGAATTATCTTTTCTATATTATCCATGAAAATTTCTAATAATAGGGGACTGAGGGGGTTGCCCATAATCAAACCCTCTTTACTGCTATAAACCTTTCCGTTGAAATGAAAATAATTTTGATTTAAACAAACTCTTTGTATTTGAAAGACCCAGTTGAGACCTTTTGCTTAATTAACTAGAGCTTCAGGTGTTCATCGTCCATCATTTACTGGACTTCAAGGTCTTGGAACAACATGGATTTTTGAATAAACAATAAAACATTTATAAATCATTCAAAAATAATACTAATACAATAATTTTATTTTCAGAATCTTCTCAAGGATCCAAATACGGAGGCTGTTTTCCCGGCGACAGTACAGTTATCACATCTACCGGCGACAGCAAAAAAACTCTCAGATCTCCAAGTGGGCGAAAAAATCCTATCGCAAGACCCGTCCACCAATCGACTTATTTTCAGTGAAGTGCTTCTATTCTTAGATAACGATCCTCGTCAAAAACGAGAATTTTTAAAATTAACCCTCTCCTCAAACAGAACTCTGATGATAACGCCCAACCATTTGGTGCTCAAAGAAACCTTAGAAGGTGTTCGAACAGTATTTGCCGAAAGTATTAATGTAGGAGATAAGCTTCTAGTTAGTGTATCAAACAATTCCAATTTAGTTAGTGACAGTGTGATAGCAGTGACTGCTGTTTTAAGGACAGGAGTGTACGCACCCTTAACCGAAATAGGGACTGTTGTAATCAATGACGTAGTAGTGTCGTGCTACGCTACAGTGGACAGCCAAACAGTAGCACATTGGGCTTTTTTACCACTAAGGTTAGTGTGGAACTTCCGACAGAGCGTTTGGAAAGCGTGGACAGTGATTAGTGATCCGTTTAGCACTCGGTCTGCTGATAGGGTAATAGCCAAGCAAACGGGAGTGCATTGGTACGCCAAAGTTTTATATACTGTCGCTCATTATATAATTCCGTCACATTTAAATGGTTAATTAGAAGTTACGAATAAAATTTTCAGGCCAGTGAACAAAATAATGTATATTCAATTATTTATTTTTTTATATAAATTCAAGTTGTTAAATTATATCTTGTATTGTAAAAATGTGTAAAAATATTTATGTTTTTTTTAGTTTGTACGGCATATCTGGCTGATGTTTACAAAAAAATTTCATTTTTCGCAGAGACGCCATATGAGGCTTGACCAGGACCAGGCCGCTAGTGCCACCGGTTTAGCCCCGTCTTAAAAGATCTATTTACCTCCTCATATTCAGTTCCTAATGGAAGTCTAAGAGACTAGTAGCTCATTCAGTCATATTTCCTGTATTGCCATGCATTCCGTAAGTATGTGAATGTAGGTTTCTTCAGTGACCTGTTGGAATACCTGTCAAAGCTCTTACTGCTACCTAAACATGCATTTTTTTCTCACCTAGATGTGGTCATACTTTTCGGACCTAGACCTCTCTATCATGGGTCTTAATTTTTAGGATACATAATTTGCTCCACTCCTCATATTGTCCAGCAATCCTCCCCATTCACCACTTCGGGTCCGGTGAACCATAGGGACACACGAATTTCTTAGTGATTTTGCGAAAAATCGATAGTACTCACCTATTTTGAGGATTATCCGTCGAATAATTTGCGGCGGGTTATACACAATTTACAAAGAAAAATCAAAGAAAAGATTTTTTTTCGCCACTTGAACCATCACTTTTGGACTAAATATTTCATACAAACAACCGTTTAAACGTATCACACTGAACGGGAAAGTGATCAACAACATGTTTTCTCGCTAATAATAACAACATTTGGGTCCGGTGAACTATAGGGACACACGAATTTCTTAGTGATTTTGCGAAAAATCGATAGTACTCACCTATTTTGAGGATTATCCGTCGAAAAATTTGCGGGTTATACACAATTTACAGAGAAAAATCCAATAAAAGATTTTTTTTCGCCACTTGAACCATCACATTTGGACTAAATATTTTATACAAACAACCGTTTAAACGTATCACACTGAACGGGAAAGTGATGAACAACATGTTTTCTCGCTAATAATAACATTTCAGTGAGTTTCTTCAAAATATTGTTTAAATTACCACTTTTATAAATATATATTTGACAGGCTACAAATGTGTATGAAAACAATTAAATCAAATGACAAATGACATAGAAGCTCTAGCGTAATGTTTGACATGGTTGCCAGCTGTAAACGATTACGCGAGAATCATGATATTTTTAAAATATTAATTAATTATTGCATTCGAATTTCATCTTAGAAAGTATTGGATGAGAGGGATGAATGCATTGTAATGCACATCAATCTATTCAAGAAGAGGAAAAAAATATAATAATTGGATTCACCCTTCCCCTTCTAGAATAACTTAGAGTGGATTACAAAGTATTGGATATCTTTTGAGGGCAAGGCAAATGCCTTGCCCTCAAAAGATATTCCAGAAGGGGAAGGGAATATAATAATTGGATTCACCCTTCCTTCTTCTAGAGGGTGAATCCAATTATTATATTCCCTTCCCCTTCTGGAATAACTTGATGTGGATTACCAAGTATTGGATATTTTTTGAGGGGAAGGCTGAATACAATGATTATATATTTTTTGTTTCCCCTACTTCAAATACGCAATATAAGGATATCATTATATATAAAATGTATTTATAATTTCATTTATGTTCTTGGGTTTGTCTTGAATGAATCTAACTAAAAATATAGTCTGATACAATATTTAATTTCGTATCTTAATAGTCATGTAGCATGATTGTCGAGTAGTAGATTACAGCTGGCAACCACGCTACTAAATATTGTATTTTGTCCTATGTTTTGTAGGTTGCATATCTGTGTATGCGATTATTATTAAAATTATTTATATCCAAACTGGTTGCCTGTCAAATATATATTTATAAAAGTGGTAATTTAAACAATATTATGAAGAATCTAACTGGATTTTTTTCATAGATAGCGAGAACACATGTTGTTGATCACTCTCCTGTACAGTGCGATACAGTTAAACTGTTTTTTGTATAAAATATCGGGCCAAAAAGTGATGGCTCAAGTGAAGAAAAAAAAATTTTTATTGGAGTTTTCTCTGTAAATTGTGTATAACCCGCAAATTTTTCAACAGATAATCTTCAAAATAGGTGAGTACTATCGATTTTTCACGAAATCAGTTAAAGAATCGTGTGTCCCTATAGTTCACCGGACCCCAACATTTCAGTGAGTTTCTTCAAAATATTGTTTAAATTACCACTCTTATAAATATATATTTAAGAGGCTTCAAATTTGCATGGAAACAATTAAATCAAATGACATAGAATTGTGACATAGAAGCTCTAGCGTAAGCAGTAGTATGTAACGCCCGTCAAAAATCAGCGATAACCACAAATATACACCGAATCTGTAGTAAATATATAATATGATTTCGAACAGGACATTTTGATCGCACTGCTTTAGTGATGAATGCAATGTAATGCACACTGAGTCATTCAAGAAGAGGAAGGGAGTATAATCAGTGGATTAGTAATTGATATGCGCGTACCAAAATATTGAATGCATACATGCAGTCACCCTTCTCATTGTTGAAAAATATCCAATACTTTGTAACGCGCATATCAAGTAAATCAAGAAGGGGAAGGGTGAATCCAATGTTTATATTCCCTTCCCCTGCTCAAATAACTTAATGGCGATTACAAAGTATTGGATATCTTTTAAGGGGAAGGGTGAATCCAATGTTTATATTCTCTTCTCCTTCCTGAATAACTTAATGTTAATTACAAAGCATTGGTTATCTTTTAAGGGGAAGGGTGAATGTAATGATTATATTTCCTTTCCCTTTTTCAAATACACAATGTAAGGATATCACCAAATACAAAATGTCTGTAATTTCATTTATTTTCTTGAGTTTGGGTTGAATAAATTCAATAAAAAATATAGTTTTAATAAATATTTGATTTCGCATCTCAATAATAATGTACAAGAATACCATAATTCGCAAGTAATCGATTGCAGCTACAGTTTTATGTTCTGTAGGTTGCATAACTCTTATAATATATTATTATATTATTTTTGGTTTCATATGGTAAGTATATATAGAGTATAAAATGAAGTGAAAAGGCACAAACGTAATATTTATTTAAAAATGAAATGTTATAAACAATTTTATTTTTTATTATGAACTAAAAATTTATAATCTCATTTACATTGAAAGATGAAAAATAAATTTTGCATATTTAGATTTATGGTTTTGGTTACGAATTACGTTTCATGAAAAGATATCTATCAATTTTATCATTAAAATAATTCAAATTGGTTGTCTTTCAAATATGTATTTTATTAAAGGTGTTAATTTAAATGATGTTATGAACTGACTGAATTTTTTTCACAGATAGCGAGAATAGATCACTTCCTGTACAGTGCGATACAGTTAAACTGTTTTTTGTATAAAATATCGGGCCAAAAAGTGATGGCTCAAGTGGAGAAAAAAAATCTTTTATTGTATTTTTCTCTGTAAATTGTGTATAACCCACAAATTTTTCAACGGATAATCTTCAAATTCTTCACAAAATCAGTCAAAGAATCGTGTGTCCCTATAGCTCACCGGACCCCCTCTCTCACGATATTCCTCACCTCAACACCATAATTTGCAATTTCGTCTACAGATATTCACGTTTCCGCAGCTTCTAATTTTTCTCCTCCTCGTGCTTTTTTATTGTTCAAGTAGATCTTTGTCTGGTAGTGAAGTTATTCTAGGCTACATTTTTGTGAATTTGAAGCTGGAAATGTTATTGTATCTTTGAAAATAAAAAAATTCCTGCTCCCCGCATTCCACAATCAACAACACTACAAAACGATGGCATTTTACATAATTTCAAGAACTTTCTACTAATTAAAGTTTAACTGTCATCCTTTGCTTACCAGTAAACATGTAGTAAATAATAGAAACTATAGATTCTTTCGGCTTGGTCACTGGAAGTGATTGAGTGCAGATAGAGAACTAAAGATAGAGTGGTGTCACTTGATCGAAGAGTAATCCATAGATCCGTTAATTACCCGAACGATCATAGAAGACCATATAGACTTTGATAGAACGTTCAGAGCATTTTTTGAAAATATTAGCAAGTACTTAAAAATAATGTTGACAGTATTTGATTTTATCGGGACACCTTATGTCTGTCTGATTTACTTAGATGTAGTCACAAAAAAATTAGGGACGATTCTACCGCTTACTGTTGTCCTGTTATATCTAGCTTGAAGTAGTTGTAAGTCTGTTTCCTCTAAAGATTTCAAAATAATCCACTAGATAATGCACTAGCGCCGATATGAATGAGTCCGAATAATCGGATAATCGGGATTCTAAAAGCTTCTGCGTGAGATGGTACTTGTCATACATCCCCAGTTTCAGTCTCTTCATCTTCTTTCTCCTTACATGTCTCGTTAAATTTTTAATTAGAGCCGAGATTAAATGAGTCCAGATAATCGAATGTTCGGGTGGACGATGCTCGGATACTGCAACTGCATCTGTCAGAACGGACGATTTAACTGGTAGTGCACCACAATAATACATGATCCGTTGTCAATTTATTTTAAAATGTTTATTAAATAAACAAGTAAAAAAATTTATGACAATATTTCTTCTCAACAGAAAAAAAAAGCAGAAATATTGATTTGAAAAAAACAGGTTCGCTAATATCTACTGAATAGAGTCGCCATGAAAAATATTTGTTAGTTTTCAATAGATGCGGTTTTTAACAGTTAAAGCAAATCTATAAGAAACATTTTTTTAAATCATAATTTTTGTCGAGGATCATATTCCAAGAACAGTTTTTTTATTATCACCACAATAATGAGTTTGTGGATAATTATTTAAACAAATGGAATAAAAGGAATAAAAATAATTTATATAGTTTCAAACTATGAAAAAAATGTGTGATCTCACCTAGTCGCAGTGTCTCAATAGTTTAATGATATAGAGTTGGACTAAAAAGGAATATATTAATTGATAAACAAAGCTGGATATGTTTGAGTAGATATATGTAAATAGATTTTGAACTGTAAATTTTGAGTATGTTGTTTTGCTAATTTCTAAATCATTGTACTCAACGTCAAATGTAAATTTATTTATTTATTCTCATGACTTTTTTTCTAGTCTCACAGGAACGGTAATTTTAAGCGAAAATCTATTTTACCACCAAAGTACTCTGTAAAAATAAGAAGGGTTTTGTATTTTTTCGTTATTTCCACTATTCGTGTACAGAAAATGACTATTCCAAAACCGATGAAAATTTTGTAATTTATAACATTTTGACAGTACAATTTTGCGAAAACTGCTAAAATAATCTTGGACAAAAGTTCATCTACTGTAGAACTTCACATTAATTTATTGTAAAAATTTTCATTTAGTATCATCCCCTGTTGATTGTATTTCTCTAAGTAGTTCCAACCTCTATACGTAGGGGTAATACTTTCTACTCTCTTCAAGTTTGATGTTTTTTGCCTAATTCATAGTCAAATTGCCATCTTTGTCCCAAATTGCCATTTTTTATACTTATTTGAGCAATTTTCGAGACTTAAGACTGTCAAAACGGTGTGCAACTGTTTTTTTGTTAAATAAATTGTTTCCAACATTATTTATCTTAATTTATTTGAATCGACATAATTCTTCATAACAAGAGTAAAAAAATAATTGTAATACGATTTTTATTTTTATGTATATATAAATGAATAGTTTAAATCTCAAGCTATGTGAAGTTTTAAACAATAATTGTACTTATTATATTTTTATGTATATATAACTTAATCGTATCGAGATAGTTTGTTGTTTCACTTAACCAACCCAATTAAAAAAAATATCTAAAAGTTTACGCAGGATTCCTATTACATAAATATTTATACTAAAGCCAGTACTGGAAGCTTTTTTATTAAATAAATTGGAAATCGAGTAGTGTGGAGGTACCTAGCGGTGAGTGGACTAAGCAAACGAATTGTATTACTAATATTCATGGCATCTCTACTTGAGCCATATATTTTTTCAAGTAGTGAGTAGTGCTCCATAAATCTGAAAGATATATCTATAAAAAGAAGCAGATTAGAAATTACAGGGTTTATATATAGGTATCATTTGAAACAATAACAGTAAAATTAATATATGAAAAATGTCAAAACAAGCTGTTGATAGTTATAACTTATAACCAACAATTGTCTAAAAGTTAATGTTGTAGATTGTTAATAAGCATCATTAATTAAGACTCATTTTAGTTAAGACATTTTACATCGACTACACGGTGTATAATACTACAAAGTTACCTACTCATTCTATATAATTTTTCAATGAAACAGACAAGCAGTTTTAGTGTATGTTCCGTTGCCTATATAGGTACCCCGTCGCTTGAACAAATTCAATAATACCAAAATTAGCTTCGGAATCATTTAAAAACAGATGGTCTTAAAGCTACACATGAATTGTTTAACGATAGCACCATTTAATAGGATTGACATTATTTATAAAGATTTCACTGATAGCCTTCGTTATAAATGAAAATCTTACTTGTCCGGTGTAACCAAAATACATAAGTAATATTATGGCAAAAAAACATTGGGTTGCAGAAAGGTAAGTATCTTAGAATATTATATTGTGTAGGTAACAAGTGCGCAATAAGTCGAGTGCCGCAATTGACACGAGTGACAAAATACCATTTGCGCATGTGTTGGCCACTGTATTTTTCCTACTACCACCATAAAAAACGACCACCACCAGAAATCAAACAAAAAACTGTGTTGCACACGGTATATAGTTTATGGCGGTGGAAATTAGTACAATTTCTGCATTTCATTTATAGTATATTACGTAACGTGTGTGGTAAGGAGCATTTTACCCACGAATGGAAAAGTTACGCACGATGCCGCGTAGCGGCGAGTGCGTAATTCCGTGAGTGCGTAAAATGCTCTACAACACGAGTTACGTACTATACTTTACCTACGACCTACTTGTACTTGTATATAAGAAGCATAAGAAATAACAGTTACATAATTAGAGGTGCTTGGTAAACTCCATCTCTATTACTCTATTACCAATGAAAGAAGCACATCAAAGAACTAACGTTTAATCATTATTAATATATTGTTGATAATCGAAAGTCCATTTTTCAATTATAATCAAAACATATACATAACCCTTTGGGCCTTTCATAGTTAAACTTGGCAATATCTAATGCTTTCAAATGGTATATTTGGAATAAAATGGCGACGTCTATTGACAGTTGCTAAGATGTTGATAGGGAAGCCGTGCGATTTACTTTACAGCTGTGCATTTTTTTTACAGTGCGTAATAGACGTCATTACATTGATACCGATTGTGTGTTATTGACTGATTACAGGTGGGGTCGTAGGTAAAATAAATTACTGAAGATCATATTTAAAGATATATCAAAATTTAAATTTAAATTTTAACTTTGTTTGCATGGTATTTATCACTTATAATTATAATGAATTATAAAATGGGATCAGTTCTGGATCTTTATGTTATAGGGGGGGTCACGATAGCCATAAAATAATAACAGTTACAAGCCTTCTATTATTTAACCTTTAATACCTACTACGCCATCTATATATGCGTCATTCAACGAAGAAGCTCAGACGGTAAGCAGAAGTTTTTGGTGATGTCAGTTTTTGTTGATATTGATGCTTCATTGTCCGGTTTTTAAAGGTATGTAAAAGCACTTATTTCAATTTATTTAACTACATAATTGGTACCGAAAGTTTTTTTTTAATTCAAGATATTAATTACTGTTAGTTTATGGACATAGATATGGAATTTGTTGTTATGATGACCTCGTGTGTGAGGGTAATGTTGGCCGGCCACTATCACCCCATTATTTTTATAAACAATACAGTTGTTTCTTCATAAATTCTTATGAAGCAGGATGGACTGCTCAGCAAATTACTGCTGTAGCAAAAAATGCAATAAATAATGTCAGAAGCGCCCGTGAAGTCGCAAGAATTTTTGGTATTCCTAGATCTACACTCCTAATACGAATAAAACAAAATGACACATCAGAAGCTTCTTTAGATCAAAATTTGTTATTTTCGAAAGGAGAAGAAAAAGTTTTAGTCTATAAATACGCTGAAGAATTACCTCATCAATTCTCCAAAAGAAAAGAAGTTACATGAAGAGATTGTCTGACCGTCTTTTTAAAGAGGAATCCATTTATTCGATTAAGAAAACTGGAAGCGTCAAGAACTAACCGCATATCTGCGCTTAACAAAGCTAAAGTCTCTTTTGAAGTATACATTTTCAGCATCCAAAATATATAATGCAGACGAAACAAGCATAAAACAACTGTCCAAAATCCTAGAAGAATACTTGAAAATGGGCAAAAGAAAATCGGCTTCATAACAAGCGCAAAAAGAGGCCAAGCAACGACAATCATGTGCTGCATAAATAATTCAGGAACATATATTCCACCTTCACTCAATTTTTTGCACCAAATGCAATTCATTGCTGCTCTGACAATGGTTGGATAAATGAAATCATATTTCTAGTATGGATCCAGTCTTTTACGATGTAGTAAAACCATTGACGGTAGATCCAGTTTTGCTAATTGTCGACAACCACAGTAGCCACAGCCTCTGTACATTGGAGGGTTACAAAATCTGTGAATAAAAAGAAGCTGCAGTGTTAACAATTCCACCGCAAACGTCACATTAAGTCCAACCGCTGGATGTGGCAAGTTATGTAGGAAGTCATTCTCATGAATGTATTACAACGTACGAAATATCTGAAATATTTCAAAATGCATATGGCCGCGTAACCACATCAATTGAAGCCATTGAAGGATTTGAGAATACAGGAATATTTCCATCCAAACCAGAAAATTTTACTGATTAAGACTTTGCTCCAGGTGAATTATTGATACAAGAAATGTATGAAACAAAACTTAATCAAGAGAAGGAGGTAATCGAACTTGATAACGTGAAGAATAATAAGGAAGCTGCGGAGAATTCAGAAAATACGACACCTGATAAAAAGCATGACTTATCGTTCGTTGACATAATTCCAATACCAGGGTGCTCGAAGGAGAACTCAGTTGGATATAAAAGATCCAACCACAATGGCAGTAGGAAGCAGCATTGTGTGCAGAAATCTGGCAGGAAGAAACTGGGGCTGTAACCCAAAAATCCTAAGCCACCGAAGCTGGATGTACACTGCCATAGTGAGACCAATCATCACTTATGGAGCCATTGCGTGGAGTAGTAGAACTAGCCTATTGACGACGAGAGAAAACCTCTCCAAAATTCAAAGACTAGCCTTTATATGCATAACAGCAGCAATGAGAACATGCCCAACGGCAGTCATGGAAGTGATTCTCAACCTCACCCCTTTACATATGGTGGTGGAAAGTGTTGCAGAAAGAACAAGATACAGACTAAGTAGAGAGGGAATCATTAAAAAAAAACCACCTCCTCACTTCTTACAAATCAGACAACCTGGGACATGCCACAAGACGGTATGATGAAAAAGTATAACTTTTCAAAGAAATTCGTTACGGAAATGAGCAACAAGAAGGAATGGGATCCAAATACCATTACCAGACTTGGAAAGAATTCCATTCAATGGTACACAGACGACTCAAAAGCAATAGAAGGAACTGGGATAGGAGTGTTCGGGCCAGGAACCAAACACTCTGAAAGCTTGGGAAAAACCCCAAGTATCTTTCAAGCGGAAATCCACGCCATAAGAAAGTGCGCCCAGTTCAATATTGATAAAGGATACAGAAGACAAAGGATTATGATAATGTCGGATAGTCAAGCAGCCATTAAGGCACTGAGCTCTTGTGTAATCAGTTCCAAAATGGTGTGGGAATGCCTAGACAAACTCAATGAACTAGGCGAGAACAACATAGTCACCTTACTATGGATTCCAGGACCAAGGATGTTAGAAGAGAATAGGATTGATTAAAAACTGAAAAGTGTCAGCCGAGTTTGATGACGTCACTGGTTACCCATGCGCGCGTCGCCTTGCGCGAATTATGAAAGTGTGAAATTCGTGGTGTTATTTATTTATTTTTTAAATTTGATTAACAGAAAAATCAAGTATTTAATATATAAGCAAAACCTTCTAAGTCACATTTTTTCAACATGTTTTTTTAAAATCATTTCTTTAAGGTAGATGCGTATTCTGGGTATAAATCATGTAAGTCAAAAGACATTCCTTTTACTTTGAAGAATAATTATTAATCGGGCGATTTAAAATCAAGTTCAGTGGATAGTATTCTGGAAAAGCATAAGCCATTATGTAACAGCATTTTTAGTTGGCCAACTGCAAATGTTTAAGATAATCCGGATAAGAATGATGGATAATATGTTTACGCACCTTAGAGATATTATAACATGACAAATTAATACATGTGAAATTTTAATAAGTTAATTTTTAAGTGTAATTTTCAATAAGGAATAAAAAATGATTACTATGTTAAATTATGTTCCACTTACCCTATTTCTGGCTAAAACAACATATGTCATGATCAGTTTTTTAGGTTTCTTTCATTATTACTATTTATAAACTTAGGTTATTCAATATTTTAATTTTTTGCAACTCAAATATGTACTAAATTCAGAGTAAAAAAGTCCTTTGTTGGTGCATGAAATAGATTTTATTGATTCCTAAAAAAACTCTAATTGTGTGATTTATGAGGTTTTTGAAATGGCTGATTCAATTTTATACTCATGTTTATTAATCTGCAATTATTACAGAACAAAACTGGTATTTTTACATGAAATAATATAAACACTATATAGATATTTTATGTTTTATTTAGTTGAAGAACACGCGCAAATAAAACAAAAACTATTCATACAAAAGAAATATTTAATTGGCAATATATTTTTATATTTTTTATATTTTTATGAGTTTCCTCATTTCCTCATCTTTGCCCTTTGAGAATCTGACTTTTCGGCAGATTTTCTTTTTAATGTATTTTTTTAGTTTCTTCGGTCTGGAGGTTTCTAAAATTTATTGTTGCAATATCTTTTCTGTTCACAGACTTGTTAGAAAAAGATTTATTCTTCCAATACTTTATGGTATCATTCATTTTTTTAATTCTTAATAAAGACTTTTTCTTATGCTCCAAAAACCTTTGGTTTAAAGTTTCATATTTGACAGAAAGTTCTTCACACTGCATTTTATAATCAGGTGCTTCAGAATGTTCTTCACAAGGTATGTTATTGGATTCTACCAAGGGAGGCATTGGAGTCGCATTTGAAGTACTCTGAACATTTATTGGTAAGCACAATGTAGGGACTGCGGTCTTTTTTTAAATTTTTCCCAATAGTTTTCCTGAAAATAAAAAAAGGAATAATTTTTTTTCTTAAACATTCAAGAAAGAACTTTTATGTGTTACTATTTTTCAATAGATTCTGATAGTTTTCAGTGTTTACGAAAATAAAAATATAAACTTCTCAAATGCATAACATATTTCTGTACTCCCGTACTGAATAGATTTTTAGTTTCGTCATTCCTGAACTATTTTTCATAACGATACAAAAAAATTGACCAATAGAAACATATTGATTGTTATAATCTCCAATCTGACCAATAGTTATTTTTTGTCTACACCGCCTGAAATTATAGTGTTTCTTGGTCGTAAAGAAAATAGCGTCTGCAACTGCCATGTAATGGTTATTATTACATGATTGTTGCAGAATATGCTATTAGGACACAGTTAGGACATTACAGAAAGAATATAAAATAATTAAGAAACTTCTTTACACTTACCTAAGAGTTCATTCTCTAAATCTCGTTCAAAGTCGGTCTCAGTAAAATGAATGAAGCACACACTATGATTTTCAGCGTTGAACGTTTTTGATTTGTGACAACTTTTTATCCATTCTTCTCGTATTGTAGATGAAACAAAATCTTTATGTGATGGAAACCGGAAAAAACTTAAGACTTCCAGTTTTTTACAATCTACAAAACTATTGTTACACCCTGCTATAGCGCAACGTATTCCAGGCATCTTGGACTAAATAACTCACTAATAATTACTAACTAAATAATACTAATAATAATAATAATCAACGCAGAAAATGAGGAAATACATAACTTTATCAACAACAACGTGCAACAAGTAACACGAGTTTCGTCTTAGAAACAGCTGTTTACACTTATTACAATACAGTTCAAAATCTGTCTTTGTTTAATACACATAGAAAGAGAAGATAAACATATAATTGATTCAACATCCTTGTTCCAGGACACACTGGAATAGAAGGAAATGAAATGAAATGAGGGGGACTGAAATACCTTTCTGGGGGCCTGAATCCTTTTGCGGAATCAGCCCCAATGTAATATTGGAAGAAATAAGTAAAGCCGAGAAAAAGAGAAAATCTGACCATTGGAAAGATCTAATAGGCCTTTAACAATCAAAGACTCTTCTGGGTGACTACAACCTGCTGAGATCAAAAGAATGCATAAATCGAAGTAAAACTGCGCTAAGAGTTTTAACAGGGATCCTAACGGGACATTGTCGCCTGAATGGGCACCTGAAAAAGCTCAAAATAGTGGAGGAAGAAGAATGCAGATTTTGTGGAATGGAAGAAGAAACCTCCATCCACATACTTTCCAACTGCATAGCACTTCAGACTCCCAGAGCACAGCACCTAGGAGATTACTGAATAGAAGAGAAACATTTGCCTAAGTTGAAGCCTGCAAATATCCTAAAATTCCTCCGGGAAATAGGACTAAAGAAACTACTAGTTTCTGAGACTCTCCTCAGAAACTGAGTAGAAGTAAGGGGGCACAATTATCCACAATAAGCCCAGGAGGCTGAGGTGGTACCGGCGAAAGGACGGCTCCGAAGGAAAAAAAAAAGGGGGCACAATAGATCTTTTAGGTATCAGTGAATGTCACCCCAAAAAACACACATACATACATACATATAAACTAGTTGGATAGTATACAAACTATCCAACTGCCTGGTTATTTTGATGAAAAATCATATTTTCACTAAAATAGCTACGAGTAATGGCTGGTTTGTATACTATCTAGCTAGTTTATAAACTATACAACATTTATCGCTAAAACTCAAACCACAAGGAAATTACACAAATTAGCTAGCATTCTTGGCTAGTTTGTAAACTATCCACATCAGTTGGATAAAGTGTGAACCTGATATTGGTCAGTTTTATTTAAAGAACAAGAAATGGCATTGCTCTCTACTGAAACAACAGAATATGCTCTCAATGAATCATTACCACAAAAATGCTTATTATGTTCTGAAGAAAACGTATGTTACCACTGTCAGGATAAAAACAATATTAAAGCGATAAGGGATTCATGCCAGGAAAGTCTAAAGAGGCAAGCACAAAAAATGCTACAAACTTCTCGCAAGAAATTTAAACCAGGAACTGTCGGCATGTCCGTAAGGGTACCCATTCCAGATGTAGATCGAAGTCGGTCAGATCATAAGAATATGTTTGGGCGTCATAATGAGTATAGAAGATGAATTTTACCGAATTGGAACTGTTCACGGTGTCCTTAAACAGCTCTATTCCCGCAACGAATTTGACATATGTAAGCAACAATTTTTAAAGTTGGAAAATGTCAAGACGGACACCGAAATAACATTATGAAGCGCTGCAGGAAAATTTTCAGTATCGGGTTCAACCCAAGGATATATGCGATGTCACTGCAAGAATAGTTGTGCGAATAAAAAGTGTAAATGTCTTGCGTCTGGATATACATGTAATCGTAAGTGCCACAACAGTGCAACTTGCTCCAACAAATAATACTGTTCTTTGTTTGGTGGTTTTAAGGTCCTGACATATTTTATTGTTAATATTTTGTCACCTGGTATTATTTTATTTACATTTCTTTTACTTTTCCTAAAGTAATAATAGGTACCTGTAACAATCTTACATTATACCAATAAAGAAAGAATTTTTGACTAAGGATTTTACTATCCTAAACTAAACCCAAGAGAATTGATTAGTTTGTTGAGTCATACATAATAACCAACTCGTTGGTTATTATGTATTACTACCAATATAAGGTTCACACTTTATCCAACTAATGTGGATAGTTTACAAACTAGCCAAAAATGCTAGCTAATTTGTGTAATTTCCTTGTGGTTTGAGTTTGAGCGATAAATTTTCAAACCAGCCATTACTCGTAGCTATTTTAGTGAAAATGTGATTTTTCATCAAAATAACCAGGTATTTGGATAGTTTGTATACTATCCAACTAGTTTTTATACTAGCTAAGTAAATACTTCAACCATTACAAACATATAGTAAAAACAATAGGTAAGTCAGAAACTAAAAGTATTCTATAGAAGTTTAAGCTGTTTTTTAAAAATGTTATTGTATGTTTAATTGCCTATACCACAATCGTTTAAATAAAAAATCGTTTATTTATAAGGGGTCGTTAATGAAAGATTTTGTGTACAGTATAGCTCCAAAACGGACGGTAGTCAAAAAATAATAAATTATTTTTATAATCAGCGGTACTGTTCTCTAAATTCTATAAAATCATCTATATTATCCTTGATTATATACACCTGCACATACACTTAGTCTCTATACTCAGGATATTATATAAGAAATATTTTTAACACCGATGCTGCCATCTACTAGTTCGTTGCCAAAGATTCAAGTATATCTGAAAGATACCTTGAAATTGTGAAGTCGTCTATAAAGAAAACTGTAAATTTGGAAAATAGAAAACTGTACAAAGTGAAGATTATTTTTAAAATTCTTGTTCAGTTTTAGGTCTTACATATTTTTGGCTCATTTATTGAAAATAGAAAATGTCGTGAGAATTGTGAAAGGTCATGGTTAAACTGGTCCAGCGAACCAGAATAAACTATTCAACCAGTTTGAATCAAAGTGTTTACCGACTCGACTACCTACCTTCTTTGCATGACCGTGAAAAAACTGAAGAATAAAAATTTGATAATAAAATTATGTATGAGTAATTATGTGCTTTGTCGGTACATTGAAAATGTCTAAGTAAGTTCAATTGAAGAGTTGTATATATACGCTAATTATTATTATATTACTAAAACAATGCTAAAACTTAGTTGAATTTATTGTACTAGGAAATTATAAATATACAGGGCTAATCGTTTGCTTGAAAAGTTTTAAGAAGCACATAAAAAAATTCTTCCATATTTGAAGTCTATTCATACTAATGGTGAAGTGACTAATAACTAGAACCCTATTAAGAAAAACCTATGCAAGTTGTGACTAGGTAAATAGCCCTTTCAAGCTAAATATATTAATTTATCATATCGGTATCGAGGTAAAGTACCTCGAACTCAAAGTCAAAAAAAGGAAATAAAAGACAATTTAAAAAAAAAAAATAACTAATTAAATTTGCTCCTATAAATAAAAAAACACATATTATTCTTATAAATAAAATATTTCCATATTCAGCCAAAAAAATTATGGCAAATCCTCCTCTTCTATATTCAACATTAAAACCTGACACTAATTCAGATTCTCCTTCTGCAAAATCAAAAGGTGTGACTAACCGAGAAGGTTCGTACCTTACTTAATACAATCCAATTAACGGATTGAAAATTTTCATATCGAGAAATACCTAATTCGAAAATACTAAAAGTTATAAGAGAGTTGTTGATTTCCTGGGAGAAATGAAAAACCAACAGTTTTTAGGTATTTCAAATTTTGACATATTCCAAGTTTTACAATTCAAAAATTTCACATCCCATTTGAATTTAGCAAGATAGGAACATGCAAAAATTTTAGATAATTGATTCGTCATTTGTCAGTGTGAAAAAATAGTTATTTATGTATTAAGAGCGGAAAGTGATGCATTATTGCTTGAGAGTAATTACTCGAAAGCTATAATGTCAAAGATTACAGAATTCTGTAATCTTTGATAATGTCATGCACGTTTTTGCTCATAATACATACAACAATTTTTCTGCAATCACTTAATTGTAACTAGTAAAAACAAATATAAAGTAGAATTCATAAAAACTTTTAAAATCTGTCAGTTTAAATATGTCAATTCAAATATGTTCCAAAATTTTATATCTGTCACTGTCAATACAATTGTGTTTGTAGTATCTGTTGTTATGGGCAACGAGCGTAAAGTAGCTCTCCTCAATAAACGTCAACGTCAACTGTTCGTTGTCAATGGCAAGCGAAAAAGCCTACTTTTCAATGTGATTGTAGAAAATAGTATATTATTAAACGAGCAATTTATGATAGCCATAATTCACAATGGGTGACGTTTGCGTCACGAGCCGCAGGCGAGGGGCGCAAGTCACCCAAGTGAATTATGGCCATAAATTGCGAGTAGAATACTATACTTTGTCCACGACACTCAATTTATTTATTAATAAATAAAACTCAGTAGCGATTTGGCATATTACTAACCTCAAAATGTTGTGGCATCTACTTCAAATAATTTGACATATATAGAGATGGGCGATACTGTAGAAAGTATCAATACAACGTACCGTTATAAATATATTGTTTTAAAATACTTAATATTGGAAAATATCGTTATGAAAAGTATCAATACTAAAAATTACAATATTTTATAGATACGATATATGTCAGAAACAAATTTCCTGAACAAAATACACAGATTTAATAGTTTATTTCATATTGTACTCCCATCTCTAGTCGTGAATTATGAACCATAATTCACGACAGTTGATATATGGGTACCATATACCTTTAGTTAGGAGGTAAAATATTGACTTATTATTAGGTGGTCGTGGACAAAGGTAATTTTTTGCATGTATCTTTTTTTGGGTAATAATATCCAGATTTTTATCGACCCATCTAAAAGCTATGAATAACTGTGACAAATTCAGGAAAAAATTGTTTGAAATATTTCCGGTTAAAACAGGCAGTTGAAGGACAATGGAAATTATTGGGTAAAACAGCAGCTAAAAATATAATGCATGATGGCTTGAAAAATCCATACTTTTTCCACAACGGCCCAAAAAGGGGAATGTTTTTTTAAAACAATTAATTTTGCCAATTTTGAAACTTGCTGTTTTTTCATATAGTGTCCAATAAAGCGTGAACTTCTGTATCTGTAGAGTAGGGAGGGTGAGTGTAGGCTCACAGCACTTAGGCCACATGTGACCCATTGGACATCCTCCCGAGGAGTTGTCCTCCTAGGTCATCATCCATCCTGTCCTTTCCAGGAAGGTGGACAGATCACTAGGAGACATCTCCTTTATATCGGCAGGTGTAGGCCAAGACTCACCGAACACACACTCTCTTATTGACGATAACTCCGGACACTCGCATAAGACATGCCTGACAGTTTCATCTTCCTGTTCACACATCCTGCATAGGGGTGTGTCCACTAGCCCCATAGTATGGAGGTGTTTCCTTAGTTGACAGTGGCCAGTCAAAAATCCTACTGTTAAACGTAGGTTTCTCCTGTTCACCGCCAAATACTTCTTCGGCGCTAGCTTCCCAGGGTCGCCCAAGGTGATCCTGGCAAGACTGCATCCTTTGATTCCATCCCATCTCTTGAGAGATTGAGCATGGGTGTAACGTTTGGCTAGTTCCGCAATTGTCGAAGTCGTTAGGCCGTAGGTGTCACTGGGTCCTGAAATTTTCAGTCCAGCCGCTTCCCTGGCTCAAAAATAAGCGATGCGATTACCTTTACTTCTGTCGTGCCCTTTAACCCACCCAGGGACGTATATAAGGGGGGGTTTGAGGGTTCAAACCCTCCCTATAGAAAATACAATAAAGGTACAATAATTTTTTATCAGCATACTGCCGCAATATGAGTATTCATCGGGTTGTGGCAATAGAAATAGATTCCTCAACAATTGTGAATAATTTAACTGAAGAGGTTAAATTTACTTTTGTGATATTGATTTTCTGTTTTAATAAAAGCTTCAATTTTCAATCATCTATCACTTTTTAAAATAGGTGCTCCCAAATTAATATACAGGTAACATCTCGGCTAGTATGGGAATGTGGCGAAGAACAGTGTAGCACTGGATGGGTCATAGGTCATAAAGGAATCGCTGGCAATGGAAAAGATGACGAACTTGCAAGAGCAGGATCGTCATTACTGATGAACGGATCCGAACCATCTGTGGGCATCCCCAGATGCTCCACTAGGTCATGGTTAAAAGGGTGGGTGAAAGAACAATCCATGAAACTCTGGAAGAATACGCCCAGGCAAACACATGGGAAGAAATTAATAAAAGAACCATCAAAAAAAGTAGCAAAAGAACTGCTCTCAATGAGCAGGAACAAACTACGCACCATAACGGGGCTTCTTACGGGGCACTTTTCCACAAAGGAGCACCTGAACAAAATAGGGCTGTATAACGGAGACCTTACATGCAGGAGATGTAAAGAGGGCACTGAAACAGCTCTGCACATATTATGCAACTGTTAGACGCTGGACCACAGGAGGCAAACACTAAATGGAAGACCCCAAATGACTCCAAAAGGCTTCTACAACCAACCAGTAAAGAACCTGTATGAGCTAATACAGATTGGCTGAATAGGCTGTAGTCAGAATGTTAGGAGAATCCACAATAAGCCCAAGAGGCTGAGTTGGTGCCGGTGAAGGGACGGCTCCTTTAAAAAAATGTATACATGGTTATAACCATTTCAGCAGAAAGGGCAAAACGAAAAACGATGTTTAAAAATACTTTTAGATGTAGCCAAGTCAAACAAATAATTAAAAAAAAAACTTAACATTATTTCTTGAACTTGAAAAATTGCTTTAGGTCGTGGCACTCGATTTTTTTTTGCCTTAGGCGGCGCCTTCAATAAAGCTTTCCCCTTCTAAACCTATCAGATGAAAAAAAACAAAACCCTCCCTCCTGCCGCGGCGTTAGCTAAATCTTGGTGGCACTCTAGTACTAGCCCCAATATAACAAGTTGTCTGTTCAATGCTAATGGGGCTTGTCTACTATCAGTGCAGATTGCTATGTTTTTGCCAGAAATTCCTTTTCTGGTTAGTTCTTTCTATTGTGGCAATTGAGATACCTGTAAGTTCTGTTTGAACCACGCTGGTATTGTTTCCCATTCCCCACTTAATCCTTAGGTTTAGTGCTCCACATCCTGAGCCTTAAAAAAAAGCGTGAACTTTTATTGACGACTTTTCAATAGCGTGGTTGAGAGTGCATTATCTACCTTGCTCAGTAAATTCTTTGTATGGAAGTGCCCTGGTGTCTACCTTCATTTGAGTTCGGGCTCCCTATCTAGCCAGATCACATTGCCATAATATTTGTTCAACTTTGTATTCTTTTGGTTAGAGCCCCCAGTCTATAGTGACCGTCTGCCTGAACGACCCTATGACCAATAAACTATACCCAAATCGCAGCAGGGAAGTGTGAAAATGTGTAAATTCGTAGATAACTAGCCAGACACGTACTAAGGATACTCAACATTTCAATCACAAAACCAAATGTGATTTATCCTTACATTTTATATACAGTGTTATATTTCAGATTTCTTGTGAAAGTAAAATATTTCAACAGTAGCTAACAGCCTAAGTCAAACGGTGAATATGTTAACAAAATTCGTACAATGTCTTATGAGTAAACTTATTTTGGATTTGAAAATTGAATAATTTTCAAATTGCGCACAAAAAGTTTAAAAAATATGGTATGGTATCACTAAGCGTTCTGGTGTAGTACCTATTCTCACTAAAATATTGAAAAAGCTAAAGAGGTGTTGTTTTGATAGAATCGTAAGTTTAACTGTTGGTAATTTGGTCCCCAAATATGACCTCACAGATATTTAGGAGGTAATTTGGTCCTCGTGGCCGGCAGGTATAATATTCCGTACAAGTAATCTGGTCCCTATAGAATAAACATATACCTATATAGTTTCTCTAAGTTGTGTATAAGTACGCTAAGTACTTAAGGGGTACTTTGACAAGTATAACGCAAATACTAGTATCTAAATAATAGAGAGAAATAAAACAAAATTTTCATTTACTTTCAATTTACTACTATATAATAAATGTTATTAAACGGTGCAAATGTCAAAATTTGATACATTTGAATGATACACATGCTAGAAAATAAAGTATGTCTATCTCACTGCTTTGGTATCTCTAAATGATATTTTCAATAAATTTCTGGCGATTTCTAACACTAACGTCTCTAACTTTAGGTTTTAACTGTAAACTTTGCAATTTAACATAAGTTTCAATTTGAAATTCATACAATTTTTCAAGAAATGTTATTAAATCAGGATGTGCTTTGTAGAAAGAGTCATTGAAAGTTTGATGAAAAGCTTCGCACGCATTTGTTGTCCGAGTTAGATCTGCTGAATTTTTGGCCCACATTGTCGGCGGAAAATGAGATTGGTCATCAATATAGTTTTCGATCAAATAATCTGAATACTTTTCCAACCTTGTATCGTTCGGTCTGTTTTCATTTAATTCGAAGGCAATGCAATCACCGACTTCATCAGGATCCAAATAAGTTAGACCAAAAGTTGAACGTAACCAACGGCCTAAATCACTGTTCGCGTCATTGTATTCCGAAAGTAGGCCAATTGATTTAATTTTCCGAAACCATGCCTGGGCAAGATGGAACCGGCAACCAATTATTTAATTATTTCGGCGGAAGGCCACACTTCCCGAACCGCTTTATGAATACCCATCTCAAAATCACACACAACTTGATTGATTGCTAAAACAATATTGATTTCGGAACACTTATCCAGAATCATTAGAAATAGTTTTTTGTACGTCTCGGATGTCTTGTTTGGTAAAAGACAAACCAACAGTGGTATGTAATGTCCGCTTAAAAAACCATGAATAGTGAACATTTGACAAAAATATTTGGTACAGAAATCAAATGTACCGTCAACGTAGATTGCTTTCTGATTTTTCCAGAGCTTCGAGATTTGTTGTGCACGTAAAAACAATAATATTTTTGATAAAAAGATATTGTTCGTCTTGAGAAGTTCTTACGTTGATCGAATTCAATACTTGATTTACGTCGTTAATATTCGTGGAAAGCGCGGGTATTAACTTACGTCGACTAGTATACATATTTATTCTTATGTACTCGACATCTTGAGTTGTCAAAGTTGCTGGTAGATTTTCTTTCAATGCTGAGCGAATAATTTTTGATGGTTTTTCGGAAACATCTTTTCTTTTGCAGAAAGCAGAAACTATTTGCCTATTCAAGGTAGAAATATCTGCAGGTTGGCAGTGTTCCGACGAAGATTTGGTTACACAAATTGCACTACATTCACCGAGTGTATAAACACATGCTTTGCACTTTCTGTTGGTACATTTCCAACAAGTTTCGTCTGTAGTTTTCAATTTTTTATGTAAACTATCCTTGTAGTTATCGATTACAAGTAAATTTTTGCCACGAATGCTTTCAATAATTTCTACTTTCATAATGCTATTTTTCAACATTTTCAGCTCAAATTCACTTCGATAAATGATTACAAATCTGATAATTCAAGGGGTTGTTATTTTTATCAAGTACCAGCCTTACCTCAATTCTAAAAACAACATTTAATTGTATTTTCATTACGGGGGCGAAATTACTGGTCGGATTAATTTAGGGCCAGAGTACCAGAGTATTAACGTAGGTAGCGGGGACCAGATTACCTGACCCCGAAAGAATACTACTTTCTGGTTTTGAGAAAAAATATAAAAGGGAGACCATCGACTTTGATCTGAAAAATTTCATTTCATGATTGTAAGAATTTTGTTAAAATAAATTAGATACATACTAGACCAGCCCTGGTTTGGCGATATTTAAGAGTTAATATACCTCCCTGATGCGACTTTTGGGTCGAGTTTATTGGTCATAGGGTCGTACAGGCAGACTCTAGACTCTAGACTCTCTAGACGGGGTTCAAACCATTATTACTACTTAAAATACGTATTTTATACACAGATTCGGCAAATAGTTATGTTCCGTATAGCCATTCTGTGGGTGAAAGAGAGAAAGCCATAGAGAAATATAATATAATGAGTCCACCCTGTAGTAACAGTTGGCATCACGTTGATCGAAGCGGATTGTGGATATGTTAATTTCACAATTTGTCTAAACATTGTTTATTATAGGTATAATTAGTTCATTAAAAAAATCATTTTTTTATGATGAAATGATTATAATTAATAAACAATTTCAAGACACATAAATTAGATAAATGAGAAATCAACACAAATTAAGAATTTTTATTTAACTGCACATAATATCATAACAAATAATCTACAGCTATATTATTATCATCAATTCATCAAACATTTACATATATTATTATCAATCACAAAATATAGTTATTTGTTTTACTAGGCATAAAAGCAGAAGATTTAATGCCGCGGCTGGTGTATGAAACCAGCCAAGGCATTAAATCTGCTTTTCTGCCGTGTGAAACATATAATTTTTTCTTCCAATTCCAATTTGTTCCAATTCCACGCAAAATCGACTTTTTCATATTTAAATTTCGTTTCATTATCAATATCCAAATATCTAAATTATTTTATCAAAGGTAACTGGGCCCTGCGTTACTATGTTTACCGCTGATGACGTTTGTTGAATATGTTTGTTTACTGTTTACTTTGTCATTGTCAATTTTGAAAAGTTGTCATGTTAGAAATGGATTTACTGCAAAGTGAGGATGAATTGATGCAATAAGTAACACCACCAGAGATAAGAGAACAGGCGCGAGATGTGGAATTTAACCTTTTACCGGAAAAATCAAGAACTGTATATGAACTCACATACAGCAGATTCATGGAATATAGAAAGAAGAAAAATATAGGATCTTTCTTTGAAAATGTGCTGATTGCCTAGCAACGAACTTTTTCTGCCTAGGCAGTAAAAGTGGACTTTTTCTGCCTAGGCATTAAAAGTACAACTTCTAAGCCTGCCAAGTGTCATTAAAGGGCCGCTTTTAATGTCATTTGGAGAAAAACATATTTTTACGAAACTTACATTATATTTAGGAAAGTTAATCCAATATCACATCTAATTGCACATTATTTTGAAATTATTCACAAAAACTGCAAAAATTTGAATAAAAAGGAGTTAGAAAGTAGATTCTCCATTTCTATGAAGACAGGAAAAGGTCTGAAACAAAATGCATTATTACCTTAAGCTACAAAGAAAAAAGAATTATTTCTGTTTGCTAGTTCTCTTGTGGTCCCTTTTTATAAATGGAGTATGTTATTGACCACGAAAGTTTATGTTTCTTGCAGTTAGCAGTAGGTATACTACTTTAAAAAAAATCTATGCCCGCTGGATCTAATTTTGAATAAACATTTTGAAAATACTCAGATCTTTATTAATATAATACATTTTCTTCTTCTTGAGAGTTATTGACTGTAAGCTTCATTTATTTCACCTAAAATACCAGATTCCTAGTTTGCTAGGTAGATGAGTTTCTTTGAGGTTATCAACATTGTTAGAAAAAAATAAGCTTCCATTTCACAGGCAATACATTTTCAAAAGCTTGGGTATTATTATTATGTTCAACTACTTTTGGTAGTGTATGATCTAAGGATTGCAAAGGTAAAACAAATCTAATAAGTATTTTGCATAATGAAACTGTAAATGTATTACTATTAAAATGATCTTCACACAACCTTTGGTCCTTGGATGTAGAAGGAAATTCTAAAATGTTGTACCACTGTTCACTTTGATTAATATCAGATGGAAATTTGAAAAATGTTTTATTCTTA
>CAJUYG010000462.1:8914-59899 GCA_910591675.1 Galerucella calmariensis
GTGTTCAACACCCTGTATCTCTCTTAATATCAACATTTTATTAAGGCTAAATGGTTAAAATCGAAATATTTTGAAATAAAGATTGTACTGTACTTCCTATGTACAATTACTTAAGGACCATCCTGTATATCTTTCATTTCATCTCTTCAACACATTTTTACATTTTTTAAAATAATTATCAACTGAATTTCCGCTTGAAATATACTTGAGAGGTTTTTCCCAAGCTTTCAGTGTGTTTAGTTCCTGGCCTGTACACTCCTGTACTAACATCCTGTGTATGATCATTTAAATCATTATTGTGGTACTTTTCTAGAAGAATTTCAAAGTCATATCCATGTACTGCACTCAAAGCCTCTTCATAAACTTAGATAGTATGAATATATATGCTTACATTTATTTGTTTTTTTTTTGTAGCTAAAGCAGAAGAAGAATTACAGAATCAAAAATTAACGAATCAGATGTTCGTTCAAGCGAAAGAAGAAGAAACTTCTTTGAACGCGGCTACGTTCATAGCTGTGGTAAGTATTTTGATTTTTAATGATTATTCTTCGAAATCAATTCAATTTTAAACTTGCTGCGGCTTATTTTATAAAAAAAAATAGACATTTTAAAATATTAATCTTCCAATTTAATCAGAAATCAGAATAAATTTATTCCATAAGCTAATATTTTGGTAGCACGACTAAATATCCTGTCCAAAAATATCCTGCCAAAAAAAACCCTTCCAAAAATATCCCCAGCCAATAAAATCCTGTTCAAGAATATCCTTAACTTAACTGTAAAAATTTTCTTTTGATATCTTTATGAACTGTTTCATTGTAGACGAACCATGAGGCATCTAATATTGTTCTTAAAAGTTTAGATTGGCATCTTTGGATTATATTTATGTTAATATTTGCTTGCACATCTCCAAATCTCAATGCTTTAAGTCCAAATAGGTTTGATTATCGTTTTTTAGATCAATATTTTGTTTCCCACAGTAAGTTCTGATCTTCTCCCTTTTTCAACCATTTTATGTCACCAGTAGCTATTTCGATTTGTTTTCTTTTCTTTATTTTATGTTTTTTCCGTGTTAATTTACTGCCCAAAGTCATTCTTAGATATTTTACTTCTTCTTTTAAACAAAATAAACAGTCAAAATTTGTATAATATCATATTGGTTCCTCAAGTATGTATGTATTTTGGGGTGACATTCACTGAGACCCAAAAGATCTATTGTACCCCCTTACTTCTACTCAATTTCTGAGGAGAGTCTCAGAAACTAGTAGTTCCTTTAGTCCTATTTCCCGAAGGAATTTTAGAATTTCTGCATGCTTCAACTTAGGTCAATGTTCCTCTTCTATCCAGTAATCTCTCAGGTGCTGTGCTCTAGGATTCTGAAGTGCTGTGCAGTTGGAAAGTATGTGGATGGAGGTTTCTTCTCCCATGCCACAAAATCTGCATCCTTCTTCCTCCAATATTTTGAGCTTTTTCAGGTGCCCATTCAGGTGACAATGTCCCGTTAGGATCCCTGTTAAAACTCTTAGCGCAGTTTTACTTTGACTTATGCATTCTTTTGATCTCAACAGGTTGTAGTCACCCAGAAGAGTCTTTGATTGTATAAGCACTAATAGATCTTTCCAATGGTCAGATCTTCTCTTTTTCTCGGCTTTACCTATTTCTTCCAATATTACATTGGGGGTGATTCCGCAAAAGGGTTCAGGCCTCCAGAAAGGTATTTCAGTCCCCCTCTTTGCTAGTTCATCTGCTATTTCATTTCTTTCTATTCTAGTGTGTCCTGGAATCCATAGTAAGGTAACTATATTGTTCTCGTCTAGTTCATTGAGTTTGTCTAGGCATTCCCACATCATTTTGGAATTGATTATACAAGAGCTCAGTGCTTTAATGGCTCCTTGACTATCCGACATTATAATAATCCTTTATCTTCTGTATCCCTTATCAATATTGAACTGGGCGCATTTTCTTATGGCGTTGATTTCCGCTTGAAAGATACTTGGGGTTTTTCCCAAGCTTTCAGAGTGTTTGGTGCCTTCCTCAAGTATAAATATATAATTTTATTTTACGCGCTTTTCATATTTCATTATTGTGTTTATCGTTGATTTTGCCCTTAATTGTTTTTGTGTTCCACCAATGTGTTGTTTTATGTGCATGCTTATTATTAACGCTTCGTCACATTTACATTTAGGGCGGAGATAAATTAACTTTATCCGTAAGCGGTCCACCAAGTCTGCCTCCGATCATTACTAATTCCATCCTAAAATCGCCAAAAATAATCGAAAAGGAATCAGTGGACGAAAATAAAAATAAAAACGAAGATAAAAATCACAAAAGATGTCCGACGCCGGTAACAGTAACATACTTCGGCCAGAACGATGGTAAATTAGAGATCTGCAAAGTTGAAGATGAAAAAATCAACTTGAATCCGTTCGCTGATTTCTTGAACGATCGAAATGGTAATCCGTTTAACTCTATCAATGTGTTTCATCCTAATAATCCGTTTTGTAACTCCGAAACTGATCAAAAGGAAGAAGCTGTCGAAAGTGATTCGAAGGAATCCGATGAAGAGGTAAGTACTACTGCACTGCTTTGTTTGTTGTTTGTTTTTGCGATTTTGTTTGTGTATAAATCAACCTCCTCCTGGTTATTAAATGAATTATGAAATTTATGAACACCACTATACTAAATATAAATAAAAAATCAATAAATATTGAATTAAATAAATAGTTATTTATGATATAAGTGTTAAAAGTACATTTTTAAGGCACGCATGTGAAGGTTTGCAGAATGAGCGAAGCGAATTCTGCAATTCACATGAGTGCTTTAAAAGGTACTTTTAACACGTATATCATACAATATTTTTTCTACAAACGTTCAAAAAATGCAATAATACAGTTTGAATTAAATTTTAAAAACCTTTATTAATACATCCAAAGGAGATAATTTTAAATTATTTAAATTTAAATTCCATTTTTTCTGCGCATCATTCCTCCTTATCCACGGAAAATGGTAAAACAGCAGTGCAGGAAATTAATTTGTCAAATTGCACAAATTGTACTATTAATATTAATGTTAATAAATAAAATCTAAATATTTTGACGTTTGCTTTCAAAATTTGACAATTTACTTTTACCAGCAGTGCCATAAACATTTTAAGGCACTCAGTGTCTTAAAGTGACATTTTTAAGGCTTCTATGGAGTGCTAAAAATGGCATTTTTAACACGTTTGTAGAAAAATTAGATTTTGTTGTTATACAGGATGTTTCATTGGGAAAGGTACTAACTTTAACTGTAAATGGGGATCACTTTTGTGCTTCCAAAAACCTATATTTTATGTTTCTTCTGCACTTTATAACCGAGATACAGGGTGTTTTATAAATCTATCCTATTTCTTTCGAACCTCAAAACTTCCGAGTTACCCTGTATATTATTTTGAAATTTGGTACACGTAATAACCATCACCTAGAAACTCCATCAAAAGCATCTCCAAAAAGATAATGCAGGTCCGGCTTATCAAAAAATTTCAAAACTCGTTTTTCCCATTTCCCGTTTTTCTCATTAGGATTTTTTAAATTACTCTTTATAAGTGGAAAGAGTATAAAAAATCGAATCTACTATTTCATTTTTATTTTTCCGCAGACAATTTTAGCACCAAAAAGTTACCGTTAAAGTAGGGGAGGGTCTGGAACGGTGGCCACCTTTTTCTGTAGCTGAAAAAAGTTATTTTTATCAAAAAAGTTGTAGCTGCAAGAATGTGTTGCAAAGTGCCCAATGTACATGCAATGATGGTACTGTGGCCACTATTGTTTAGGAATTGGAAAAAGAAATTGAAAATAGACTAGAATTGCTAGAATAATGGATTATTTAAAAATAAAAAAATAATTTCTATTACAAAAATACAACTTATATACCTATACAGAAAGCAACTTAAACTTATTAACTTCTAATGGCCAAGAGTTAACAGACATCATATAGCTGAATTGATTGAAAAAGAAAATAAATTTGCTGTTCTAGTAGTGCCGCCTACTTTTATAGGTTGAGATAAATGTAGTACAATATCACTAACTGCAACTATGGCTAAATCGTGAACATCGGGATACGTGAAGTAGCACCGAGTTTTTCCAATCTTGACATCTGTGACTTTTCGGCGAGGCATTTTCCAAAATAATATCTGGAATAAATTGGATCTACATTTACAGTATTGTACTAAATAAGATTTTTTTAGGCAAGGTACAGTGGCCCCCTTATTTAAAAAATGAAGTAGTGACCATTGTACCTACATTTAACATGGCCACTGTACCAAAAAGCACATGTTTTTAAAGAGTGAAGAAAAAACAAAAACTAGTTTATGCAATCAAAAGCTAATTATATAAATCTATACTTACATGTATTAGGTATAAGCTATCAACACCAGTTCACTTGGATGAGCATTTATTTTATCACTAAAAATAAATTCATTTGCTCGCTGTATTTTACTTCATATACACAATTTGAGGTTAAGCTATGCTGATGGGTACAGACCACTAAACAATGTGGTTACAGGGCGGTACTTAGAAATACTCATTCAATATGTTTCGACTATTTCGAACACCCTGTACAAGGATATGCATCTGGAAACTAAGCCCTTCTACATTTAAAATAACAAGACTAAAATAAGAGAAATAAATTTATACTACAATAGGTTAGACTTGCTTCGTTTGGACAATGTTGTTAGAATTCCTTGTTTTCTTTTCAGGTCAATTAATAAAAATCCCTCCGTTTTTTGAAGTATAAATTTATTTCTCGTATTTTACTCTGTAGAAGTGCATAGTTTCCAGATACACATCCTTATACAGGGTGTTCAGAATATTCAAAACATATTGAATGAGTATTTCTAAGTACGATCCTGTAAACACATTTTTTATTGTTCTTTACTCGTAAACATACAAACTCAATTGAGTTTCTAGGATGCTTCTCTAGATGCATTAAATAGATTCCATGTCAAGCTAAAAAATAAAAAAAACCTCTCCGATACCATTGCTAATCCCCCAAAACGTTCATAAATTATTACTTTGACGGTAAATTTTTGGTAGTAAAATTGTCTGCGGAAAAATAAAAAGAAAATAGTAGATTCGATTTCTTATAATCTTTTCAATTATAAAGAGTAATTTAAAAAAATCCATATATAGGGTGTTGTTTTTAGGGAAGACGATTTTTGAAATTTTTTGTCAAGCCAGACCTGCATTATCTTTTTGGAGATGCTTTTGATGGAGTTTCTAAGTGATGGTTATTACGTGTACCAAATTAATAGATAAAATACAGAGTAACTCGCAAGCTATGAGTGAGAGTATCTCGGTTATAAAGTGCAGAAGAAACATTAAAAATAGGTTTTTAGAAGCACTAAAGTGATCTTCATCTACAGTTAAAGTTAGGCCCTTTCCCAATGAAACACCCTGTATCAAGATTATCACGTTGAGTAGAATTTAAAAAAATAATTAACGGATTCCAGAACAAAACCAGCTTGGATGATGGATCGGAACCAAAACCAACAACTCCTCTCAGTCCTACACTCAGTAAAGTTTCACCTTGGCTGGTGTCTTCAGACGTAGTTTCATCTCCTGTTTCTAAAGTTGATACAACTGAAACTACAATTATACGAAAATCTGTTATTACAACGCAGCTATGAAAAAAAAATCACACATATATTTAAAAAAATGTTTAAAATGACAACTTGCATACTGAAACTTTTCAGATAAGGTATACATATTTTTACTTCTACGAGCAAACTTTGTTTCATGATGTATTATATTTTTACTACATATTTCTAGCTTGACGATTACATGGCTTTGAATACAGAACGGCTTATATAAGCAAAAAATATGTGCTGCTACCATTTTTTGAAAAATATGATGCTTTGATATTCTCAGGTTATATCTGGTTGCTAAACCGTTTGATTATTTGAATTTTTTAGTGCACTCCTTTTGTTTTCGTATTTATTTTTCTTTAGTTCCATTCACTTTTGTCATATTTAATATATCATTCATTAACACTTCCTATTCTTCCTATCTGTGGTAATTGGCAGCTTTTTTATTTGAATAATTAACAATCAACAAGACATTTCAGTATGCAGGTTTGTCATAGTTTTAATGTTGATAAAAACCCTTGAACTATGCCTTGAAAAGTACTTAATTAATTAATTTAGGGCATGTTGGTATTGGTGATTTAAAGAAATTAGGCATAGTTGATGAGTTTTAATTGAAGGCCATATAATATGTTGCATTGGTCTCGAATCTTGTTTCCTATAAATGATTTTAATTACTTATTTAAATAATTGTATCAGATCATCCCCTATTACGAAATGTGAATCTCTGTTTTATGTAATGGTGTGTGGCATGGTCTGGTACATTTTTTTTTATTTTTACAGTGAGATATATGCTTGTTTTGAAGATAGTTTGGCTTTCATTATAATATTAAGTTCTATTTTTTTATTTTTCTTTTGGTAAAAGTTTATTTATTGTAATTAGAAAACGCATTCTTATATTTTTTTGCAATCTTATTTTGTATCTCTATTAAAAAGAAATCTATTAGTGCCTTTTTACAGCAATAGTTATAGATAGTTCGCCATTGTTCACATACATTTCGATATATTTTAAAGACTTCTACATTGTCGGGTACAAACACATTGTTGTCAAACTTATAAATCTCATAAAAGTATTTAAATCTTAAATACTTTACTGTTATTTTGTTTGTACAGTGATATCTTGAGTATTTTCAGAGAATCTCGGTGTTTTCAAGTATACTGGTTGCTCTACAAAACAAAATTACCAAATAAAGCAATTTCAAAATAAAGTGTATTTGGGAAATTCTAGTTTATTAATATCTTTAGGTACCATTTATTTGTTTTCAGCGAAAACAATTTCAAATTGGTTTTTTTTTATGATGAAATGGACAATATGCAGCTCTTAATTTACCTTGCAAAACGCATAGGAAAGTTAGATGTGTTATTAAAACTCTTTCAAAGTATCTACCACCAAATTTAATATCTTTAAACAACTAACTTACAATTAAAGGGCGTTCATCAATTACATGAGTCATTTTTGACCATTTTTTTGACACAATGTTGATCTCATTATTCATGTTAAATGTTTATTTTTGAGAAAATTTTATCAAGAAAATATAAAAGTATTACACGATTTTCGCGGACATCAAATTAACAAATACTGATTTATATACCGTAAAGTGCCATTCCATACCAGAAGAGGTATCTTCACGTTCATTAAAACTATTAATTGTTGACTATCTACACTTTTTTGTTTCACTGAACATTAAGATACATTTTAAACTGTATACTATGCTTCCATGTCAATTAAAACATTCTAAAAATTGTATCCGTCCTTTATATTATTCTCTGAATAAAGTATTTATGTATGTTTTTAATCAGTGGTTTTTTTGTTACCATTAAAACATTTTCAACGATTAATAAATAGTAAACCAGACATTATTGATGCTGGAGGAACTGAGAAAAAAGGGATGACATAAAACTAATGAATATTGACACATAGCAATTGGGAGTTGTAGTGTAAGAGTTCAAATAAAATAGAGAAAAAAGTAGAGTATTTAATTTTATTCTTTATTTTTCCTCTCAAACATTTTTTTGCTCATCAATACAGCCGTGTCATACAATTGCTTATTAACCCCTCTTAATTTCATATTCTCGCTCATCAACTCTATTCTATTTTGTGTATTACTCAATTTAAAATCATCCTCATTATCCTCTATATCTTCATCTTGCATTTTTGTTACTACAAGATCTTTTGATGTATCAACACTTCGTTCCAAACTTTGAATGATCACTTCAGGTTTAATTGTTTCTGCAAAGAAGTTTTCATAGCTTATTACAAATCTGACATTAGTTATAGGACTATTGTGTTTTATCTTCTTTAAAATCTGTTTTTGTTTAACGTTCCATGTATAAACAAAGTTATCTAAGCTACCAGAAGCTAATATAGTGTTGGAAGTATTCAGTGCCAAACATACAATTCTTGAAGTGTGTCCACTAAATGTCAAACTAGTTTTTTCATCTATGTGATGTGTTAGAGTTTTAGGAGGATCTTTTAAACTGAACTGTCTTATTTTTCCACTTTCTGTACCGACATATAGTGTACTAAACCAAGAGTCAAATATTACACTTGTTAAACAATCCACAAATACCAAATTACACAATAATTCACCATCCAGTAAATTATAAATACGGCAAGTTTTATCTAATGAAACAGTAGAAAAGCGGGATTTTCTTCCAAATATACCTAAAACAAAATTCAACTAGTTTCTTGAGAAAATAAATACACCTACAAGCATTTACTTACCAACATGAAGGTCTTTTATTGCCATGGAATGATCCTTTTTTATATACAAAGGCTCCACTTTTCCCATTTCACTTTGAGTTAAAAAGTTGCTTGAAAGAGTTACCAAATCATTTAAGCAATAATTAATCAATAACCCATCTTGTCCTCCAATAAGTAAAAAATTACCATCATTTGAAAATTTAATACATGTAACTGGCTGATAATTCTTTTGTTGTACTGATAACAACTTTCCAGAAGGCAAGTGCCAAATGTAGACTTTACAATTTATTCCTACAGCTAAATATGTTTTTTCAGGACATACTGCTAAACAATTAGCTGGTTCTGGTAAAATAAGTCTGCAAAAATATTATTATATTCATTTAAAATCATCTTTGTGGGGGAAAGTTGATATGAAGAGATACATTTGGATAGGAGTATTGATCATACAGTAATATACCTACCTAACATTTTTCACAATATCTTGACTATTCAACAACCATAGATGTAGTAATGGTTTACCTATTTGAGATGTTAAAAAAAAGTCTCTTCCTAGTAATTCAAAACAGTTTGGGGCAACGGAACCTCCGTTTTTGTAATACTTGCGAACGTTTAATGTATTGTAATCCCATAAACATGCCGAGAATTGTTGGTCAGATTGAGCTGTTGTAATCAACAAGTCGTTTATTTCCATATTATCTATTATTCAAGTTCCTATAATAAATGAGTTTATTTAATTTTATTATTTTAGATATAACATGTTATGATACAAAGTAAGGTTATTTCTGTAATTTTTTTTGGAGGTTAAACCACAGATCTTGGAAGAGAGTTTTACCTCTACAGAAGTAGATGAATATTTATTTCTGTGAGCTTTCCCTTTTGTTGCTGATAGAGATAGAGAATACGGTTGGTATTATTTGGTTATGTCATTTTTTATTTGACATAAATATTACATATGTCAGTTATACTAAAAATGATTTGAATGTAGATTTGTTTTTATTTTTTTAGTTTTTCATAAAATAAGTATTTATTGGAAAAATGGCTTCAGCAAAAATTATTGAGTTAGATGAGACCAACACCTGTAAAATGTAAGTTGTATCAAAAATTATCATCTTAATGTTCTAATATTTTTTATTTGTAGCTGCGACAATGCTTTTGCAAAGTACTCATGTCCCAAATGTAATATTCTCTATTGTTCACTGGATTGCTATCAATCAAATTCTCATATAGAATGTAGTGAAACTTTTTACAAAGCTAATATTTTAGAAGAGCTCAATTTGAACAAAAATGATACTGAATCCAAAGAGAAGATGTTACAGATTTTAAAAAGATTTCATGAAGGAAACCAGGTACCATCGAGTGATACTGATGAATCTTCACCTGACTGTTCAAGTCTCAATGTTGAAGATATTTTATCTATAGATCCATTCTCTCCAAATGAACTTGACTCTGATGATGAGAATGAAGAATTGTTAGACATTGGTGAAAGATTGGCTGGAATCAATTTAGATGACGCTGAAAAAGTTTGGGAAAAGTTGACAGATATTGAGAGACAAGACTTTGTATCATTTTTAAAGTAATTATCCAGTTTTTATTATGTTTGTAGTATGCAAATATCTAGATGTAGCCTTTGAAAAAAAATGCTTTATTATTTTGAATGAATCTAAATAATATTATTTTTAGATCTGAAGATATTGCTAGTTTAATACCATCCTGGCAACCATGGTGGTTATACCATAGTGATAAAAAAGTTGAATTGATGGAAGAAAGTGAAGAATACAAAGATAACTGCCCAAAATTATGTGATATTAAAGATTTTTCTGCATTAACAGTAAATAATCACTTTTTATTACCCATTGAATAAAGTTTGCTGCTTACAACTATATTCTTAGTCATAGTTACTTAGTTTTTAATGAACAACATTTTTGTATTACTTTTTCACAGCTATGATAAATAACAAAAATACTTTATTCCAGTCTAAAACTCCTGCAGCTTGCATAAAGTATAATTTAATCAACATTTTGGCAGCCTATGCGTTCACAGTAAGGTATTTTAATGGAGAACATTTTGACTTTCCCCAAGAATGTGTTTGCTGTATGGTTACTATTTCCTTGACATTGAAGATGGATCAACATTTTGAAGATTTTGAAACTTCAGTTAAATCTGTTGAAATGGAAAGTGTCAATGTAAGATTTTTGTTCCAGTTATTACCAAAATATGCTAAATCTATTTTTGTAGAGTGATTGGATTATGAGTGATACGGAAAATATTCAAACAATGCGACAGGATCTCGACGAAATTCTAAAGGGACCAAAGAAATCTGATGCAAGATTTTACATTTTGTCTGCTTTATCTGATTTGAAAAACTTGTTGAGTAAATCACTCCAACCATCGGAAAATGATGAACCAAATGGTGGATTCTCCAAACAATTTACAAATGATCATTTTCCTTCAGTTAAACTTGAAGATCCAGATAAAGTTAAAAATTACATAAGGAAAATGGATTACTTTTTGTCTTACGCTAAGGATCAATTTGAAGTATGATAAGTTTGAAAACATTGTATTTATTTTTGTTGTTTGTTTTTAATAGATATAAGCACGTTTAAGTTTCATTAGTGTAATTCCTTCACAAATAAAGAATACATATTTTTCATTATTCTTTCATTTCAAATAGATAAAAAATATTTCACCTTCCAAAAAAAGATGAAACGTTAACAAAAAGGCTCGCAAAATGAATATATTAATAGAAGAAGCAGTTATCTACAATAATAAGTTGAGACAAGATTTTTATGGGTATCACTCGTTGCTATGGCATAATATGCATTATTAAATTTAGATTCTTACGATGCTGTGGATTCACTGATTAATTGGAAATATTACTGTTTGCTTTAGGTTAGATTATTTTCACGGGATTTTAGTAAAAATTAAAATGTACAAAATGGTAGTACAGAAAAATAAAAATATTAACACACCATTAAAATTATTATACCCATTAGGTGGTGTCCATCAATTATGTGAGGCATTTTAGAGGATCTTTTTAAACCCCTTGCTCTGGTGTAGTAAAGTTTTTCTCGACCCCTTCCCCTAATCGCAGTAGTTCGCCCTGTTACAATCCGCGAAGGTCGTAATTTTCTACTCTACGGCGTTCGGACAAATACGATTGGACCAGAAGACATGTTTTTCAGTTGAATTTAGCTTTAAGGCAATTTTACATCAATTTCTATTGGAAAAAATTATTTTCTAAGTGAGATTCCTCCCCCTCCTGAATACTTACGTAATTAATGAATGATTGTTTATTATTGTTAAGTTGGCTATGATAATGACAGAAAAATAAGAGCGCACTGGAAATACGGTAAAATACAACTGATAAATGAACCCCTATTTAAATTGTCATCGTACTCCCATGATAAAAATGGAAGTTTCTTACAAATAAATTTAGATGAAGATAATTACACAGAGCTAAATGGAACTGTAATTGTAGAATTTCAACAAATCCAATTGAATTCCATTGGTTAGTAAATGAAAATAGATATTGTTGGTAAATATTATTTAGTTTTAATACCTACTTTCTAATCCTACCCTGTAACTATTAATTGCCTTGTTAGTCCAGTCGGGTTAGCATTGAAGGGTGATGTGAAAACAGTAGGCGAGATTTTTGATGGAATCCCTTGAAAATATCATGGTCAATGATAATCCTTTGCCTCCACCGCGCGGTTTTGCTAATTGCAGAAAAACAGTTTATATCCAAAACAACTGAAAATGGGCCTGTTTTTCGCCATGTTTTCGAATTTTACTCGAAAAGTATAAGGTTTATTGTGCACATTCATAGGAACAAAGTTATAGAGCGTGAAATTTGCAATAAAATTCCGTGGTTTAAAATGTAAAAATTCCCATCCCAGCAGCCACAGCGGATGAAGGAGTAAAAAAAAAATTGAAAAACAGCTGTTTTTCCGTTAATAAACATTTAGTAAAAGAAGTGGACATTGTTAGAATAAAGACATATGGTACAAAAACTTGTTTAAACTTAGGTACAATAATGATTTTACACATACTAGAAGGTAACAGCTATCATATGCAATGATTTATTCAACAATTTTTTCGGTTTAACCGACTCAGACGTTAGTTTAAGATATTGGTTAAAACTTTACCTTAGGTGCGTGTTTTATTTTAATTAAAATCTGAAAAAAACCCACTTAAAGGACTTGAAAAAACACAACTTTTGGCGTTTTGAACGTTCAATTCGAACCATTTAATCCCGAGTTATTGAATCCCAAACTTGATCAACAGTTCTCGGCAAACGTTCAACAAGCTAACGAAAAAGAAAATACTGACATGCAAGTACGATTCAACCTCTAGCCACATATTATAATCTGCTATACTCCGCTATACTCAGCCATGCCTCCCCTCGGAATCACAGCGCCGTGAGCCTTTTCCGCGCACATTCTCTCTTCTATTTGATCTAGGTATTTAAAAAAGTGGAAACCAACAATATCTATATTTGGCTATTTTGCCAATCGCAAGTCTTATACAGCAAATATCCAGCTGAGTTAACTTGTACAAACTGGTATAGGGGATAAAGCTGCTGGACAGAGTGCTATGAAAAAGCACGAGCAAAAATAAAACCATTCGTTTGCAGTGTCATCGGAGACTTTTTCAGAAAGGGCTCGAAAAAAAAAAGAAACATTTTTAGGAATAGTTGAGTTAGTAAAAAATATATTGAGGTTCTCATACATATATTAAGACATTGGGTACATATTGAATGCATGGAAATAGAATATCGCTAACAAGAATGCGGCTGCAAAAATGGCAATGTATCAAACTACTTGCCAATTTGTGCATTGTTTTAACTCCAAGGTTTATTTTTAAACAGTATTAAGTGATCGGGTAACATCTAACCATTCTATCTGATCAATTTCACACACTTTTCATTTTTTTTTCCGGTGGAAAAAAGTAGAAAATGTCTGAAATTAAAGAATTCGAAAGTGTCGATGGTGCTTTGAAGCAGTTACAAAAAGAGGACTATGAAAAAGTTAAAAAAATTCTTTATGGCAGCGAAACACAGTAAGCTATATATTAGTTTATTAAAAAAATATCAAACATATATATACAAGGTGGAGCATATAACTATACATATAATAAATGAAAATACTATCAAGTTTCCCTTTTTTTAGTGACATTGAGGTTTCAGAAGAATCCAAAGAATTAGCTTCCAAATATAATATTGAATTAATAACATGCGGCTTCAACTGTAGAGATGAGCAATTGAGAAGTCCGAAAGTTGTTAGAGTCGGACTCTTTCAACATAAATTAGTACCATTTCCCACTTCCACTCCTATTCAGGAAATGAAATATGCACTTTTTAAGTTTGCAAATAAAGCAATACGGATAGCAGCAAGAGGAGGGGTCAATATTTTTTGTTTTCCAGAAACTTGGAGTAAGTAAAATCCGATTTATATTAACGGGCTTTCAATGACACATTTATACTTCCACCAAAAACAGTTTCTTATTTACACTAATGTTTAAATCACATATTTAAATTATATATAGTATAAATATAGTGGATGTGTGTATATATAGACTATATGTGAGAACTTTCTTTGACATTTAGATATGCCTTACGCATTCTGCACTAGAGAAAAAACACCATGGTGTGAATATGCCGAAAATGCTCAATTTGGACCGACTACTAAAATGTTGCAAGAGGTAAGTTTCTTGCAGTGATTTATATTTTTGAGTTTTCACTTACAGCAATTGCAAAAATTTGTTCAATAGAGCGTTTTAACGAAAAATATCTTGTGGTCGCGGCGACCGTTGTCCACCTATAGGTTTATATAGGAACTAATAGAAGCTCTGTAATTTTTAAAGGAAACTATAACTACGTTACTGGTAGATTAACAAGATTACGTTACAAGTCTCATTGTTTTCTATAAACTGTTTAATACACTACCCTAAGAATGGCGAGCACTAAAAATTACAGTTTACAAGGATATGTAAGGAGTTTCTGAGAGTAGACGTTTTTTATGATCAAAAGGAATTTTTACTAGTTTTTATTTGTTTCAGTGACTTGTTTCTATTATGAAACCATCACATTTTTGATAGTTGTTGATGTTCAAATGTTTAATGTTTTTAGTTTTATAACAATATATTAAACTGTTTGTATGACGTTTGTAAATAGTATATTATTTATAACACAGAATAAACACTAGGTAATACTACTATACGAGACATATACGAAGTTACAGTTTATTTTTAAAATTACAACTAGTTTTTATTAGTTCCGTTAGGTGGACAACGGTCGCTGCAAAAACAAGATTTCTTTCGTTAAAACGGTCTATTATATTAGGCATAAAACATTTTTTTGTTATTCAAATCACAAAAAAACATTAAATTAATAATAAATAATTCTAATTTTTGTTTAATATTCAATTTAAGTTGGCTCAAATTCACAACATGGTCATAATTTCACCAATTTTGGAACGCGATGAAGTCCACAACGACTCCATTTGGAACACGGCAGTTGTAATCGACAACCACGGAGATTATTTGGGAAAACAAAGAAAAAATCATATCTTGAGAGCTGGAGATATAAATGAAGCTATTTATTGCACTGAAGGCAATTCAGGACATCCTGTATTTGAGGTAACGTATTATGATTATTAGGTGCAGTAAAGTTTCCACACTAGTTAAAAATGGAAAGACAAAGTAACAAAAAAATGGCCAAAAATTTCGCTGTTTTTGGTGCGTAAACATTTTTTCGCAAGTTTTTGAGAGCTGCAGACTTGGGTATACATTACCCTAATAGAGAAGTATGTATATGTATGTATTTTGGGGTGACATTCACTGAGACCTAAAAGATCTATTGTGCCCCCTTACTTCTACTTCCTTTAGCCCTATTTCCCGGAGGAATTTTAGGATGTTTGCAGTCTTCAACTTAGGCAAATGTTTCTTGTCTATCCAGTAATCTCCCAGGTGCTGTCCTCTAGGATTCTGAAGTGCTGTGCAGTTGGAAAGTATGTGGATGGAGGTTTCTTCTTCCATGCCACAAAATCTGCATTCTTCTTCCTCCACTATTTTGAGTTTTTTCAGGTGCCCATTCAGGCGACAATGTCCCGTTTCGGGACTTATGCATTCATTTGACCTCAACAGTTTGTAGTCACCCAGAAGAGTCTTTGATTGTATAAGCCCTACTAGATCTTTCCAATGGTCAGATCTTCTCTTTTTCTCGGCTTTACCTATTTCTTCCAATATTACATTGGGGCTGATTCCGCAAAAGGGTTCAGGCCCCCAGAAAGGAGTTTCAGTCCCCCTATTTGCTAGTTCATCTGCTATTCCATTTCCTTCTATTCCAGTGTGTCGTGGAATCCATAGTAAGGTGACTATATTGTTCTCGACTAGTTCATTGAGTTTGTCTAGGCATTCCCACACCATTTTGGAACTAATTACACAAAAGCTCAGTGCTTTAATGGCTGCTTGACTATCCGACACCCTTATAGAGATATATCATGTTTTGTTAATTATTCTTTAAAATGTATAATTATAATCTCGCTTTTTTGGCAAATATAATTTATTTAATCTTTATAGACTGAATTTGGGAAGATTGGCATATGCTATAGTCGTCATCATCCACTGAACTCTTTAATATTTGGAGTTAACGGAGCAGAGATCGTGTTTAATCCCGCTGCAGCAGTAAGTCCTACTATTTTATATTATTTAGCTTTACGTTCTTAATAAAAGTTTGTTTGTATTTCAGTGTAAAGGGTTAAATAGTCATATAATTTATGATAAAAAAGGATATAATCATACACTCTGTATACATATTAATTTTTATTATAGGGTGGATCTTTGAAAGAACCACTTTGGTCAATCGAATCCAGAAGTGCAGCTATTGCAAATGGCTATTTTACGTGCGCCGTCAATAGAGTAGGAACTGAAATTTTTGAAAACGATTTTACCATCGGTGATGGAAAGCCTCCTCATAGGGAAAGCGACTATTATTTCGGCTCCAGCTATATTACTGCACCCAACGGTGTTAGAACTCCCGTAAGTGATTCATAGTAGGTTCTGTTACGATAAGTAGAAAATTTCGAATATAGTAACTCATTTTTTCTTTCAATACATAGACATCAGTATCAATTTTGTACCTAAAAAATTATTAATCATTCTAGGGATTATCTAGGACCAAAAATGGTCTCCTAATTACAGAAATGGATTTGAATCTTTGTAGACAAGTGAAAGATCAATGGGGATTCCAGGTAAGAGCTTATTAATCATTGCAGCATGTCCACACTGCGTTTAACCAACAAAAATATTCTCCAATGTTTCTTTTATGCTTTCGCTAAACACACAACTTGAAGAAACTTTTCTTTCTGTAACCTCAAATATTAAGGAACCTAAATAAAATTTAAGAGACATTTAGAAGCAACTTACAGGTACCAGCAACATAAACACAATGTTAAAAAATGTTGCTTTCGGTGTAGGCGTAGCTTAAACTAGCATTAAACTTGTAGACCGTTGGACTCAACAAATTCTCAAGGGCTAGCGTCACACAAACAAGCACAAACACATTTATATTATTTCAAATTTATTGAATCATATTCAATAACAAAGTACTTGTAATACTGTAAATAAATATACCTTGTAACACTTTTTATTGATTTTATTTTATTTTTCAGTTGTCACAAAGATTGGACTTGTATGCAGATCTGCTGAATCGTGCAACTAGATCGGACTTTACCCCTCAAATTATACGAAAATCATGTAAACCATCACAATAATTATGTGTGAAATAAAGTTTATTGGTGCCTTACTCACTTATTTTATTTATTAATGAATCTAGCAAAAGCAAGAATAGGTATAAAAATAGGTATAGTCAAATGCAGTCTTATCATGCGGGTTATACGATCCAACAAAGACATAGGTACTCACCGTTTTTGTTTTCTTTTATTGCGTTTAATCATAACTTCCAAATAAAATCCGTAAGATGAATAAGACAGACTTATGCAATTTTGACGGGAGAAAAAAGGATATGTACCTATTTGGTTTTCAGCGATTCTAAAAAGTCTTTCACCAGCGAAGTTTTTATTTAAATGTCAGTTATGTCACTTTGAAATTCAAAGTGATAATATGAATAATAAGTAGCAATTTTCCGGTATTTTGCATCCTCAAGCAAAAAAAATGGTACGGTCAAGTTGGGTGACTTGAGACAGTTTCAAAATTCAAAGGACTGCAAAATTGTATTCCAGCAAATTAAAATTATGAAACAAGGACACATTTTTGAGTCTACATACATTCTTCAAAATTGAATAATAAAGATGAGCTAAAATTTATCAGAAAATATTTATTTTTTGTTTTTTTGGGTGTCTCAAGTCACCTTCACAGGAGCGGTGACTTGAGACAGTAATTTGTTTTCTATTATAAAATCAATTTGCGGACTCGAGACATTAATAGTCTTTTTAAAAACGTAATGGAACATATTGTTTCATAAACACAACTCTTATTTGGAAAAATATATTTATTTTAAACATTTTACATTTTTAATACAAAACTAAAGTCTTAATTCTAAAAAAATAAGTAGGAACTTCAAAAACTTTGGTAGAAACTAATCTAAATAGAACATAACTCTTAAAAAACAAATAAAAAACTCATTTTAACGAAAAATAAAATGTTTTAAACAATTGTGCCAGATTTTTAAAGTTCAATAGAAAAAGTGAATCTTCCTCATCGAACAAACACAGGAACCAGCTTTGATAGAATTTGATTTTTATTAATATCTGTGACGTCCTCAATATCTGGAAATACGTAAATATTTTTTCCTTGTGGTGATTTGCGCATAAATTTACACAAAACTAAATCCGGCTTTAGTTCAATAATTTGTCCAATGAATTTCTTCAAAATAACTGGCTTATGGGGAGCCTCATATGAAAATTGCACCAAAATAAAGTCATCAACTTTTAAATCCGAAGGATCAACCATATCCACGTCTTATCCCACAAACCCTATTCTTACAATAAAATACTAAAACCGCACTTACCTTCTTAATTAACCAGCAAAAACTATAAAAACAACTTGCATAGACTTGTCGAGAATGAATACCTTGTGGAAACTGAATTCCAGTACAATCTGCGGCGTTGCCAACCCTTCTCAGAAATACCTAAAGTTTTGTCTCAAGTCACCCAACTTGACGGTACTTAATCTGATAGATTATTTCGAGATGAATGAAAAAGTGGAAATTCGTCAACCAGTGTGCAGGAAACATCAACCTTCATTATTTTCTCCGGGTATATTTGTAATCCCACATTTTGGTAACCTCTGTGTCTTCTGATTTGATACATATGGTTAGTGACCTTTGGACCCACGCGATAAGAGCGCTGTCTGCCCATCTACTGCCAAACTCCACGAGCCGCCACTGCTATAAACATGAATAAATAAGAAGACATTCAAAAACGGAACACAAAAGTGAAAGACAGAAGGATGTTTTGGGAAAAAAGGACAAATAAAATATAAATTAAAATAGAAAAATGTTTGTTACGATTTATTTTACAAAAAAAAAGTAGTAAAAATTTCATGTAGAATTGCATTGGCAGTGTTTTTTAATAACTTGTGGTTTAAAGTCCGAGTTTGTAGCCTTTAGAAGAAGATCTCTATATGTGGGTAACTTGTGGGTAACCTAGAAAAATAAATCACATTATTATTATAAATATACAATTTACAGATTTAGAAATAAAAAAATTATTAGAGGCTCAATAACTCTAATTTTGTTAACATTAAAATATTCACCCCTAATCCTCGGCTATCTTTTATTTGACGGCACAAGTTCAGATCAAACTCTGTTATGAGTAGTCCATTTTTTGTTCTTGACAGACCCTAACAAAAATACAAATATTAACAAACGTGAAACAAATTTACATAATGTAGAATAATTCAATTATTTTCTGAAGAAAATGCTACCAATGATTATTATAGGGCGTGTCCACGACAGTTGACAGTTGACAATACCCCTGTGGTAAAACAATAAACAATGAACACGATCAATAATTATCAAACAACTCTATTAACCTATATTATATATTATTAAATATGCAAGCTCAACAATTAAAATAACTTTAAAAGTACACTGAAGTACACCAACTAAACTCAAACACGATCTGTCATTATAAATGAGCATAACCTCACTATCAAGTACCACGTGTTCTGAACGCTTTGTTTATTGTTTTACCACAGGGCTGTTGTCAAAATAGCTTGTGACGTCACGTGTACATGCCCTATTGGATGGAGCTGGCAGTAATACCAAAAGCCTTTTGAAACATCCACTCTTTTCTTATTTGACCTTCACAGCTGCTTGATATTATAATTAAACTACATCTTGGTTAGAATAGTTTTTCAGACTCCATCATTTTTTATCTCTGTATAAAAAGTTCCAAATTATCCAGCTCCCATTTTTTAATATAAAGAAAAAGCTGGTTGTGACATGTAAATATTGCATATAAATTACCGGAATTATCCAGCTAATATACAGTAAAAGCTGGTCGTAACATGTATAAACTATTGCATATAAATTACCGGAGATCGTGTTCCATTTGGGGCAGCTACATAACTTGATCCGAAGAATAGTCCAGAATCTTTATGATGTATTAAGTTACCTTCTTCATCTTCATATTCATGATCATAAATTTCCATTCCTATTCTGTTTACTGTGCATACGTAAAAACCGTTTGCTATTGCAGCATCGCGAGCTTCAATACCCCACAAAAGTTCAGCTTCCTCACCTATCTAAGCAAAAAACATTTTAGGAGACAAAACTTAACAGTATCTATAGATGTCAAACCCGCCCTATAGAGTATTTGAATATCAAAGAACAAAGACCGTTCAGGAAGAAGCAACAACTACTTCCCTGGTTATATGCCACGAAGAACATTGAATTACAGCTCAAAGTTAAACGGTGTGGTATCAGTGGTGGTTCGTGAACTTTTTAGGAGAGGAGGCTGGATATAAAAATATTCTCTACTCAGCCAGTTAATTTAACCTTTGCGCAGCGACCGTACCAGCTACTTCAGTGACAAAATTAATTGTTGCCCAGCAAAAACAAAAGTGGAGGTATGAGAGTTTCTCATGCCAAATTTTTTTTTGTTTTCATATCATTGTTGGAGTTTTTGCAGATGATGTGGTGCTAATAGCAGGAAGTGAAAACCGATTACAAGAAAAGTTGAACATATGGAAAGATGTTATGGAAGAAGAAAGCATGAAAATCAACAAAAATAAAACCAAAATACTTGTAATGGGAAATCAGAAGATCAACACAGAAATTAAAATAGATAATGTACAAATAGAAATAGAACAAGTAAAAGAATTCAAATACTTAGGAATAACTTTTGACGAAACAGGAAAACAAGATGCAGAGATAAATGGAAGAATAGAGAAAACAATTAAGCTATACTATGCCATGAACCAAAAATTTTTAAACAAAAAGAAATCACCAAAGAGACAAAAGTAAAAGTGTATATCGACCAGTTTTAACTTATGGATGCGAATCTTGGACTCTAACAAGTAAACAAAAAAGGAAAATACAGGCAGCATAAATGAAATACTTGCGAAGAACATTTGGAACAACAAGAATGGACAAAATTAGAAACACAAAAATAAGAGAGGAATTAGGTGTCCAGCCCGTACTAACATTTATAGAACAAAGACAACTCAGCTGGTGGGGACATATTCAGAAAATGAATAACAATAGGCAAGTTAAAAGGACATATGAGGCAAAAATACAAATAAAAAGAAAAAAAGGAAGACCAAAACAAACATGGAATACAATAGTGGGTAATATACTAAGAAACAGGAAAGAATGGAAAAAATTTATATATGAAAATTAAATGCAAACTCGACACCTTAGGGTATAAGGGTATATGATTATATATATGTAATTTATTGTGCAGTGCTATTTTATCAAAAAATTTATATTTTAGAACTAAGTTATCTAAAAGTGTTTTGGAAAACTATTTTGAGATACATTCGAATGAGCTTTTATTCGTCAAGTCGAAAAACCTCATATGAATCAGAAAATCCAATCTCAATTTGACCTTCAATAGTATCTAAAATTCCATAAAAAAGTTCCTTATAATACAGTTTCTTGTCTACCAAATTATATGTTTTCCTCCTTTTCACGGAAGGAGCGTCATCAGTTGAAAAATTTTCAAATAAAATATTAAAATGCAATTCTGTATTACGGAAAACTTGAAATTTTATCAATAAAATACTTCAAACGCTCTCTTGAATAAATTATATCAGTGAATTTATGTTGTAAATTTTTTGAAAAATAACATCTGTTTGTTCAAATATTAATTTAAAAGTATCAAGAAAAAACAAAACTTAATTATTCCCGCTAATCATCTAAAACAAAAAAAAGCACGCACGAACCCACGCTCGTATTCTGTATTCGGTAATTCGTTTTGGTTCGTATATCATCGCAACCGCTAGAAGCTATCCCAGAGGCTAGCCTACCGGGAGTGTTGCCATTTCCGCTCTTATTTTACGGTATTAGCAATTGGACTGGTAGAAAAAAACGGCAACTGTGTAGAGCAGCACGTGTTTCGAGAGAGATGTTTGTGGATACTAGCCTCAGGGCACTGTTGTCAGATTCTAAAATAAGTAGTGAAAACGGGGAATCAATTGTGGAATTGAAAAGTTTGAGATAAACGGGAAATAAAATGAAGAATAATCAACAAAATATTGCTGGTGCTATTTGCTGGATAAATTATTGAGGAGGCTGAGCCTTTTTAGCCTACTTCGAGGAGCCGCCACTGAGTGGTACATGGATGATAGTTTTGAGCTTATTGATTTATAAAGTTTTAATTCTTTGAGTGATTTTCTTACAAATCTAGAAATAAAAAAATACTCAAAAATCATCAACATAAAGTACATACTTAATGAAGAAATTAACCCAGAAAGTTGTTTACTTTTACCGTGCGTGATATTATGTATAATTAGGTATTAGGTTTCATACCGCTCCACATGGATTGAACACAATTTCTGCACCATTTAAAGCCAGTCCAAACCAACTTAGTGGATAATGTCGTTCATAGCAAATATTGATACCGATTTTTCCATATTCAGTCTAAAACACAGAATAAATTATATAAGAAATATAAAAATAGATATTTTAGTTAAATTTTATTTTTATTTTAAAAAAGCATCATAATTGCGATGTTACCAAACTGTCAGAATAATCTTATTACTTTATCTTCTTTGTTTTCTGCATTCTCCACTAATTTTAAATAGTTTTCTACAAAAATTACCTATATCGATATCATCTTACCTCAAATACAGGATGTCCACTATCCCCTTCACAGTAATATGTCGGTTCATTGGAATTTTCTACACACGGTATATGATTTCTTCTTTGTTTTCCTAAAACCCTTCCGTGGTTATCTATCACGACAGTTGTATTCCATATTCTGTCTTCAAAGATTTCGTCTCTTTCCAGAATGGTTGATATTATGACAATATTATTTTCTTGAGATAACTTTGAAAACAAAAATATTTTATAAAGCACCTTTATAGATAGTTTATTATAGACAGGATAATGAAAACACTACAAAAGTACAAATCTAACTAAAAAAAATCTTTTCCCCAGGGCAACTATAGTGTCAACTGTCAGTAAACTAATAGAATCGATAGATAGATAGTTTATTTAGCAATCATGATATTACATAATAGGCCATTTTAGACAAAAAGTACAAGTAATTAGCAATACGGCTAATTTTTTTCCTACAAGTACCTGGAAGTATGTAGATTAATATAAAAAATAGTTTACCAGTCTATCGATTTCCCAAATTATAAAAAAAAATTGAAACTTTTTTTTAAAATCTTCAATATTTCACGCTGGGAGAAAGGTGGGGGAAAATAAAAAACACCACCGTGTAGGGGAAGTGTTTTGCAATAAAAAAGGTCACTTGCGTTTTTTCGTCAGATCATTGGTTTGTCCGTAAAAAAATCGGTAAACTAAGTATGTGTTCCGCATCCGCGCGACTCTGCTGCACGGCGGAAAAAAATATAAATATTCAATCAGTTTTTTCAATCTATGTTAAGAGTTAAGGTTGTAAGTAATGCATAAAAGGTTCTAAATTGATTTTTACATATTTTTGTTGGAAAAAGGTATGCAAAAATTATATCTTAAAATTATATATTAATCATCTTTCACTATATACATTTTGTTCGTTGAATATTAATCTTTATATTACAGGAGTATCAAGCTTAATTTTGAAAAAATAAAGAAGATTCCTACCCGAATCTATAAAAATTGCTATTTTTGCTTATAATACAAAAAATCATTGAATACAAAAATGTATGTAAATTAATTAATTTTGTGATTATATTATATTCTTGATCTTACAAGTTTCTCCAACCTTTCTACGCAAACCCCATAAAAATTACTCCAGTTTTATCTAAGTTACAGTATTTAATATACAGTGTGGAAACCACTTACAGAATAAAATTCTTTGTCATTATTTTAAAAAATTATGAAAAATGCCGAGACACGTCAACTTTCGAATTGAGTTGTATGTTATGTAAACATAAATGTAAATGTACAGGGTGATTCACGCAAGTATGCCATAGTCGGTGTGGTTTTTTTTAATGAAACACCCTGTATATTTGCATATTTTTGAAATCCTCCTAATGAACCGATTCCAACAAACTAAATAATGTTTAATTTTTATTTTGACAGTTATTGAACACATACATAAAATACCTGATGTATTTGATTTTAATACATTAAAATAAATGCTCAAAATGTTCTCCACCTAGTTGTTGGCAATAGCAAAGTCTCGTATAGAACTCCTCCTTAACTTTGTTTAAAGTTTGAGGTGAAATATTCCGTATTTCTGTAGTTATCCTGTCTTTGAGGTCTACAATGCTAGTTGGTTGTGTTGCATATACTTTGTTCTTGAGATAACCCCACAGAAAAAAATCTAACGGCGTGAGGTCTGGCGATCTAGCTGGCCACTCAATAGTACCTCTTCGTCCAATCCATTTATTGGGGAAGATTTCATCTAAATAAGCTCTTACCATTAAAGCATAATGGGGTGTTGCCCCGTCTTGCTGGAACCAAACATTTTCATTTGGTAAGCTAGTATCTATTGTGTTGGGATATAAATTCGCCAACGCAGAAATAACTTCATTTCTAAGCATATTTAAATATTTTTCAGCTGTCAAATTTCCATCTATAAATATAGGACCAATAATATGGCCGCCCAAACGTTCACCTTTTGAGGGTACTGAGTATGTGTCTCACGCATCCAATTAGGATTCTCTGCTGACCAATATCTACAGTTCTGTCGGTTTACCTCTCGATTCAATGTGAATGTTAATTCGTCAGAAAAAAGAATGGTACAAAGAACTATCTCATTTCTGTTCAGCTTATTCATCAATCTTTCGCAGAAATCCATTCTACGATCTGGATCGTCTACTGTTTACTCCTGCACAAAAGTTAATTTGTAGGGATGAAGTTTTTCTTTATGGGGACATCTTAGAACAGTTGTATGACTAACATTATTTTCACGGGCAATTTGACGTGTACTTGAAGTTGGATTCTCTTCGACACTTAACAAAATATCCACTTTTACATCATCTTCATCTTCATCATCTTTTCAATGGTTTGACATGTCCAAGTTCTCTGAATTGTGCATGAATTTCAGACACATTACTTTGTGAAATATTAGGCAATTCGGGATACCTGTGATTAAATACGTTTGCCACTTCGGTGAGTCTCAGTTAAATATTATGTTATGTCGATAAGGAAAGAGTGTTTGACAAAGATTTTACTTTTTCAGTATAAACTGTCAAACACATCAACAACTGACAGAATAGAAAACAATCCACATTATTTACCGATTTTGTCTAATTATTGGTGTTTTTAGGCAATTTTTAGGTATTCATGATAAAATTCATGGGCGTTGCAGGTTTTGTTTAATATACAAATACGTCTAATAATTATTCAGTTTAGATTTTTGATAAATCCATATTTAGCTAATTTAAAAAAGTACCAATATTTCAAGTTTAATAAATTATTAATTTTAAAATTTCACCCTGTATAGGTAATTCATAATTGACCATACATTATTCAGTTTGTTGGAATCGGTTTATTAAGAGGATTTCAAAAATATGCAAATATAGAGGGTGTTTCATTAAAAAAAGCAATACCGACTATGGCATACTTGCGTGAATCACCCTGTACATTTAAGCTTATGTTTTCATAACGCACAACTCAATTCAAAAGTTGACGTGTCTCGGCATTTTTTATAATTTTCTAAAATAATGACATAAAGAATTTTATTCCATAAGTGGTTTCCACACTGTATATTATGTAATTCTCATTGAAATACTTCAAAATTATACAAGTTATGTTTGGACTTATCAAACTTTTCTCACTTTCAGTTAACCAAAAAGGAAAATAAAATTTTTCCTTCCTAGGTTAACCGGAAAAAAGCTATTGTGAAGTATTTCAAATGAAACTTTATGTGAAACTTTATGCACTAGTGCGGAAAAGTAAATTTGTCAAGCTTTTGGGGAGTATACTGACATTTGAATATTTAAAATATATATTTGTATGCTTGTAGCTTACCAAATGACTGAAAAATTAATAGATTTATTATAATTCTGCTATCATTTTCAATGAAAAAAAATTATTTTTCAATCATTTTTTAATGGCCTTTTTCCTTTTTCATTATAATACCTACAAAGTATATGAACAAGACTGAAAGTCTTTTTAATAACTCATAGGACGGCCGGTATCGGTATATTAATCATAGGTATGATAAACTACTTCACGTTCAACAGGTGACTAACAAGTACATTTAACGAATAGGTAAATTTAGTAGATCGCATTAGTCAGTGGCGGTTCAACTTTCGGCTCGGTCGTTTCGGTGTGCGTGGTTGAAATTTATTTTATTTTTTTCAGTTCGTTTATCGTGCAAGTGCAAGTGAAGTGTAGTGAAGTGCAAGTGAAGTGTACCTACATGGAAGGCGTGGATTAGAGCTAGATACATTCTTCTTATGGGGTAATTTTTTATTTTTTTTAAATACTTTTTATACTTTTAATTTTAAAAGACTATTTATTTAATTGGGTTTTCTAAATTAATTTGATTATCAGTATTGATATTTCAGTCATTTATAATCCATTTTTCTATTCTTTGAATGTTTTTTTAAAACAAAATACTCAAAAGCCGACCGGTGAATATTCCTATTACAAATAATTATTCTTATATAAGAGGTGAATCATATTGCTACCTCTTATTGAGGCTGCTTTAGGGAAATATTGAATGAAAATATTTTTTGTATCTATGGTGTTCGAAATAGATACATTCTTCTAATGGGGTAATTTTTTATTTTTTTCATACTTTTAATTTTAAAAGACCATTTCTTTAGTTGGGTTTTCTAAATTAATTTGATTATCAGTATTGATATTTTAGTCATTTATAATCCATTTTTGTATTCTTTTAATGTTTTTTTTTTATATAACAAAATACTCAAAAGCCGGCCGGTGAATATTCCTATGACAAATAATTATTCTTATATAAGAGGTGAATCATATTGCTACCTCTTATTGAACCTGCTGTGGGGAAATATAAAATGAAAATTTTATTTGTATCTGGTGTTTGAAATTTATTTTATTTTTTGTTTCAAGGAATCTGGAGTGTACTTGAATAGTGTACCTATATGGAATCCAGGGATTAGAGCTTAATACATTCTTCTAGAGGGGTAGGTTTTTATTTTATTTACTGGTAGTTATTAGCATTAAATAAATACAACATTATTTTCATTTTTCATCCCGTATAAGTTATTAACTACCGATTTTTAATATAAAAAAGAATGTTACAATTGTGTATTTGGTTTTAATTTGTTCATATGCATTTCAAAATTAATTTGATTATCAAAATTGAAATATTTTGTTGATTTAAAATCCATTTTTGTATTATTTCATTGTTTCTTATACTCAAATATTCCAAAATATAAAAAGACTGCAGATAAATATTTCTATATGACAAATAAGGGTTCTTATATAAGAAGTGAGTCATCATGAGATCATGTACTCGATTTTAATGTCTTTAAAAAAAATTTTCGTTGATTTTTTGTCAACGGATTTCTGTAAAACCCTCAACTGTTTTTTGCAAATTACTTATCATTTTTATGGTTACATTTCAATAATTATTCTATTTTTTGTTTAAGGTAACATAAAATATATGTCTATCCCAACAAAGTGAGTACATTTTGAATTTCTATCATGCATCATCTATATTTGTATAATGTATACCCCTATTGTTTCGAACCAACATTTTTTTTACTAGTGTCAGTGTTAAAAGTGTGAAAAGTGAAAACCCAGGTAAGTAATGTAATAATTTAAAATATTATTTGTATATTATACTACTTTTCTTTGCAGGTTCTTCTTTCAAAAGATATAGATCTAGGTTGTTGCTCACATTCACTCAATAATATCCTGCCATATGTGAGCTGTGTCATTCCATATACTTTACAAACTACTATCCAGCCTTTTACAAGTTGGTACCTTTTTTTAAAAAGTAATGGGTAAGTCATGTTGCTCCGGTTTCCTGATCCTGATTTTTGTAGAATTTTTTTAATTGTTTGATTTTATGTTCCAGAAATTGTTGCCTAGTTTTTACAGGTCTCATATGGGCTCCATCGAATTTTCGTTGAATTTTTTAATTTTGTTTGATTTTCTGTTGCAGAAATTGTTGCCTAGTTTTCACAGGTCCCATAGGTTCCATCGAATTTTTGTTGAATTTTTTTAATTTTGTTTGATTTTCTGTTGCAGAAATTGTTGCCCAGTAGGTCTGTCAAAATATCGTGAATGCCAACATTGTTATATGCAAAATGGCTACTTGTAAGTTTTTCCCACTATTTTTTTTATCAAGTTTTTGGTAAATTTTTTTAATTTTGTTTGATTTTCTGTTCCAGATTAATTAATATTCATTTTCGACTTTTTCAGTTTAAAGCAACAGAACTTTTTTTTCAGCCTTAACAATTTTTAATTTGCCTTGTATTATGTTGTTAGGTATTTGCATGTTTTTCTTAACTGGGTTTAAAATTTAGATGATCAAGCTTGGTTGTTGTAGGGGCAGGTAAAGTAGTGGTGATTTTAGATGATTATTATTTTTGAATTTTATATGTAAAAAGATATCTTATGTTGTAACTTGTATAAAAAGATTTGTTTTACTCATTATTTTCTCACCAATGTTCTCATTTTTCTGTACTTGTAAAATATTGTATTTAATCCTGTTTGTAAATTTTTATAACTGCACTTTGCTAGTAAAGACAAACTTCTGGCAGGGTGCAGCCGGTAGAAAAACATGCTGTAAGCCGGCGGGGAATATTTTCTATCGGTTGTGAATATATATCAACCGGTTGATTATATTTTCTACTGGCTGCGACATCGTCCAGTCATGAAAGAAAACCTCCATCTACAAGGAACAGCTTCAAGTCACGATTACCTATATATACAGGGTGGCGCAATCTTTTGACATCGGAGGATTACATCGTTGTGGTGATAGATAGAACTTTATAGTTTTGTGTGAGCTAATACAGTTACTGAGAGCACATTTTGAAAATACTTTCGATTCTACAGGGTGTTCCAATACTACGTAGCAGCACAAACTTACATTTTTTTTAATGGAACGTACTATATTTTGTTTAAGAATCGAAAAGATCTCACCGAGAGCGTTACAAAAATATAGCACTCTAATATATTATAAGGGTGTTTTACAAAGATATGGCCAATTATTAGTAAAAAAGACCTCCTCTTTAACACTCTGCAGAACAGTAAATTGAAATAAATCAACAGGTCTTTGTGTTCAAATGTCATACACACATCATTGGCTGTGCTCAGTATTAATTACTTTTTTCATCTGTGGCTTTTTAATACAGGGTGAAACAAAACGCAAATCAAGCAATATCTCAAAATTTTTAAATGAATCACCCTATAAGTCTTTTTACAATTTGTTAGTACAATTAATAAACTTTCAAACGATGTAGTAAACTTAGGGCATTAGTTAATGGAAAATCGTAGATATTTTATGATAATGGTCAAAAGCAAGTATTTTACATACACAAATTAAATGGTATTAAATTTTTACATGCAACGTCTTGTGAATTTTAACATTTCTAAGGCATAAATTCTAATCCCTAATTTTGGATGCATCTAAAATATCTTTGACTTCTACTCTTACCATTAGAGGAAGGAAAGAAGGAATTATGTTGGAAGAAATATTTTTGTTTACTGTAAGTAGGCTAATGTCATTATAGTAGGTACTGTTGTAATGTAACGCTCTCGGTGAGATCTTTTCGATTCTTAAACAAAATATAGTACGTTCCATTAAAAAAAATGTAAGTTTGTGCTGCTACGTAGTATTGGAACACCCTGTAGAATTGAAAGTATTTTCAAAATGTGCTCTCAGTAACTGTATTAGCTCACACAAAACTATAAAGTTCTATCTATCACCACAACGATGTAATCCTCCGATGTCAGAAGATTGCCCCACCCTGTATATATATATAGGGTGTCCCACGACGAGTAAAAACTATCTGTATGGCAAAATACTTATAGTAAAATCATGAAAATCTCTACGTTTGAGTTTTCGGATACGATCTTTTCAACTAAAATATTTTCAAAGATGGCAGACTTCCGGTTCTACCGGAAGTCGACTGCAACTTTGTTATTTTGAATAGAACACCCTGTATATTAATACATTTTTAAGATCTACGGAAAATTTAAGTATAGTTTTGTCTGAAAACTTTCTTCGACAAATGCATATTTTTTGAGTTATTAATTTTTTTGTAAAAAATTTGACGGTTGCAGACCCTTACAAATTATTTTTTTAAGAGGATACCCTTAAAGGTCTGAAAATGGTTTCTGTTCGGTTGCTTTAAGCAAGGTCAGACGTATTTGAATCTATGTTGAAAAATTTTTCATTTTATACAGGGTGTGTATAAAAAGTGTTCAAAGTTTAACTCCATAAATATGAAATATTTTCTAAAATAATGACATAAAGAATTTTATTCCATAAGTGGTTTCCACACTGTATATATTTTCTTGTAACTTCAAGATTCCTAAAATTTACAAAATATTTCGTAATTAGGAAAAATTAATTATCCGTAAATTTTATCTAAGGAACAGACCTCCTAAATAACAGTTTCCATCCTTCGAAAAATTGTTTCAATGCCAACTTATTATATAATATATTTTTTATTGAGATACTTGGTTTTTTATTAGAATATAATATTTATATTATATATGAGTAATTTGCTAGTAATGATTATGTGCTATGACAAAAAAATGCCCTCTTAAAGCCGAAATTTTCCTCTTCAAAACGCCCTATTACAATTATTTATATCTACATTATAACTGTACAATAGTTTATAATGTACCCCGCCGCGCTTCAGAAAATAGAGTCGCGCGGATGCGGCACACATACTTATATTAGTTTACCGAATGTTTTCCGGACAAACCATTCCTCGGACGAGAGAAATGCAGGAAACCTTTTTTGCTGCAAAACACTCCCCCTACACGGTAATATTTTTATGTTTCTCTACTATCCTCCCAGCGGGAAATATTGAAAAATTTCGAAAAAAAAAAGTTTTTTGATTTTTTTTTTCTAATTTGGGAAATCGATAGACTGGTAAACTTTATTTTATATTAATCCAGATGCTTTAAGGTACTTATGAAAAAAAAATCAGCCGTATTGTTAATTACTTGTAGTTGTTACCCCTATCGTCTGGCCTATAATAATTTGTTGCCAATTCAATAAATGCACAATTTTTTATATATTTCCAATGCAACTGCCATTAAAATGTAAAATAATCTTACTGACTGTAATCGGACCTGAACCATTTTTTGGCTTTGCGGAAAGCAATGCTAGTTCAGCCATAGCTACCTAGGCGGAGAGGAAAATCTACACGTACTGCGCAGACATACAGGGGCTCTCTCACTCGAAGGTGTTCATATACTATCCTTCGAAAACAAAAAATAAGCAAATCCTGTAATGGAGTAGAACATACCTACGCATTCTGTCAGGACTGCTTACAGAACATTGTCGACTAAATTACCTCCTAAAGAACATGAGTCTGGCTCAGACCCCCCAGATTGTAGGTTCAGTAATTTAAACTGCGGAGCACATACTATGCTGATGCCCAGTCTTAGGCAGAGTAAGGTATAATATATTCGGTTTTAGAGCCGAACGACTTCAAAAAAGTATCACCAAATACAACCATAGACTTCGTCAGAAGCACGGGCTTGTGGGGTGAATTGTAATCTCTATGGGTGAGCCACAATAGACCTAACGAAGGTCGCAGTGGAGGTGGCGAGAAGGCCCCACTAACATAGAATCTAACCTAACCTACCGACTGTAATATTCTTGTTGTAGATCCTTCTTCTGCCTTTTCTGCATATTCACTCCATGGCATTTTTTCTCCACTACAAAAAGCATACGGCATATCTAAAAGTATAACAATATTTTAACTTTAACAACTAGTTTTGGTTATTCAAACAATTATTTATTAACAAAAGGAAGAATACATTTTATAAAATAATACTCTTTAGGTTGGTAGTACACATGCTACTGCGAAAGCCTGATTAGGCTGAGGTTTTCAACGATAGGGAAGGAAAAAACCGCAACCCTCCTAATATATGGAGGAAATGAGATTTGCTATTCGGAGTCTAGTAAAAAGAACGGGTCTAGACAAGGAACTCTAGCATAACAGACCTGCAAAGATCGTAGTGGAGAGGTACTTGCAAGCATGTAGACCCCATATTAAGGCTCACTGTTCATGTAGCGTTCAGCAAAACGTACAATGCAAAAGTACGTTTGCTTCGGGTTTGCCTGCTGCTGAAAACGCTGAATCAAAGCGGGGAATTGGTACGTATTCGTAGAGAAGCGTTCTCGCCTAGCTTCCTCTCGTACTGCCTTTGGTACTGCCTTGTCAGTCGGTAAGCGTATGCTGCGTGTTGTTAATGTAGTTTTAGTTGATACATGGACAGTGGGCTAATGTTTAACATACGTGAATCATTATAAAATATAACACCCAATACGAAACAATTTGCGAGATTTGCAGTTCAAATAGGGATTCTGCCTTTGGTGATTTTTTTAGTTCTCTATCTGCTGAGCTTAGGCCATTAGCTGTGCTAAAAATCTTGTCTATTCTTTTTAAGGTTTTCGTCGGTGTCTTCCTTGTTATCGTTCTGTTGTTTGTGGCTTGTGGGCATCCTTTGTAGTTCACTGGATGCTCTTCCTGGCAGTTGGTGGAGGTGGCTGGTTTGTGTCTCGGTATAGGGCACTTGCTGGAGCGGTGTGGTCCTCCGCATTTGGCGTTTGTTGTAGCACCACGTTGTTCTTTTTTTCGTACCGTTGCGTTTCGTACCTTGAGTACCTTGAGGTACCCAAGCCCGGTTGATCAAAGTGTAACTATGTATAAAAATATCAGAAAATAAGAAATAGAAAACTAAAAAAAAACAAATAAACCCAATTCCTAGCCGGGGCTTAGAACATAAATCAGACAGGAAGGAGCATTTACCAAATAAGTTTGCGTCCAAATAGGAGGTTGCAAATAGCGAATAGTCGTATCGGTTTTGACAGTGGCGTACTGTTTGTATAGTGTATGGGATATGTAAAATTTTAAAATTGTGGCTTATTGAAATATTTAATATATTATGTTTTACTATAAGCTGTCCTATATAAACAATATTGTCTAGGAGCAATGAAAATACGAATATAGAATAATACTGATAATACTTTTACGTTTAAACTTACCAAAAATACTACATAAACAATATACGTCAGTCAACGTCAACTTCACAAATGAGTCATAATTAGGGTGTTGCAAATGGCGACTACCGTCGCATTTTCTTATACAGCTAATGAATGACAAGACTCATTCCTGTCTGTTTTATGTTTTGAGTAACCGGGTTTCGAACCTACGACCTCTGAGTTGTAAGCTCAATACCCTACCAACTGCGACCATAGAACAAACTGCGACAATCAGCTCACATTCAGCCACATCGAATAGAAGGTCTTTGGACGCATGCGCACCTCAACTACTAAATTTGACGTGGTGGGTGGAATCTGTCGGGAAAATAAGCTCTCGTTTTCCTCTGTACTTTCTGGATCGTCTTGGTAGACAAGCTCTAATTCATAATTTCGTTCTGTATCGGTTTCTACTTATTTTTTCAAATGACATTCTACATTATTTCAAAATGAATCAAATACTTACTCCAAGCTTGTTGTAAGCAAAATATTTTTGCTCCTCCTTTCACGGCAACTTTTATGGCATCCATTGCAAGAGTATACATTTCGGTTTTTACTTTATAAATCGGAAATGTTAAAGGAACCGGTAAACTTTGTTGAAAAAGTGCCACTCTAATAAGTCGAGGAGGTCTAAGTTGTTCGATCTCATGATTAAATTTGTATTTAACTAATTCTAATTTGTAACGGGATGCTAGCTTTAAGCATTTTTCTGAAACATCTAGGTCTCTAAAAAAAAGTAATAATAAAAATACTATCGTCAAAAGCGCTCTTATCGTGCAAAGGACAATAACCATATGTAGCAAATCAGAAGACACAGAGGTTACCAAAATGTGAGATTACAAATATACCCGGAGAAAATAATGATGGTTGATGTTTCCTACACGCTGGTTGACGAATTTCCACTTTTTCATTCATTCTCGAAGTATTCTATCAGATTAAATCCCTTTGAATTGTCAAAATCACAAAACTGAGATTTAAATAAAAACTTTGATGGTGAAAGACTTTTTAGAATCGCTGAAAACTAAATACATATCCTTTTTTCTCTCGTCAAAATTGCATAAGTATGTCTTATTAATCTTACGGATTTTATTCGGAAGTTATGATTAAACGCAATAAAAGAAAACAAAAACGGTGAGTATGTCTTTGTTGAATCGTATGACCCGCATGATAAGACTGCATTTGACTATAATTATTGTTTTATTTAAAATTAAATCAATTACCGAAAAAAAGCAGGCAAAGGATATAATTAAGAAATAAAAAATACTTTTTTTAATGATTACAAACTGTAAGGTTAGTGTCCCTGAATAATTGATTAAAAAAAGAATAGAATAGAATAAAAAATAACTAAAATACACTTGTAGCTTGTTTTAAAAATTATTACTTACTGTCCTCCGTCTCCATATAATATTCTCCAGACTTGCCGAAATTCCTTTTCGGGTAATTTCTGTAAAATTGATTCGATTCTGTCTATTTCTTTGTCGACTGACATTTTGAATGGAGAAAATGATTCAATTTAATTAGTGGATTGGAATTGTAATACGAGCAAGTGTCGATAAAAATAAACAATTAAAAATAGATCGAGTAGTAGTTTCTGTTTCAATTAAGATTACCGGGGATACTATACGGATTGTCCTAGGGGTGAGTTATTGAAAATATTGGTTTTTGTTTATATTTATTCATAAAATATCATCGGGGAAGTATTTAGAAGATGGAGAATCGTATATTTATTAGAATGTGAAAAATTTATTTCAGATACAAGGTCTAAAATCTGAGAAAATTGATTTTATAGATGGAATGGCATTTTGAAATCCTTTAAACGCATTTGTGGCATGCAAAATTCTTAACCTATTGATCATCTCTCATCACTTATTTGACCCCTACAAAACTTCCGGACCAGATGGCATATTCTCCAAGCTCCTGCAAGAGAGATTAGACATCATAATGGGTCCTTTGTGCTCATCTAGTATTTGTCCCGGGATATTACTTCCATACATAAATTTAAAAAGACTATAAAGAAGTGTCTCATATCTGCATATAGTATAAACGATATAAATAGTAATAAATTTTTGATTCAATGTTCCACCTTTTTATATTTCTTTTTATATTTGTTTATGTGTTATACATTTGTTTTTTACTCTTAATATGTTTGTTACTATTTTAAAGTGCTTAGTGAATATTAACATTGTACAACATGTGAGAACGTTTAACAATGTGGATTTTATCTATTTTTTGATCCGTTTAAATTTTTAAGTATACATTATATTACATTTTCAGAGACATGTACCATACAATGTATACATCTTTTTCTAAAAATGTATCTTGTCACTAGTACGAAATAAATATCTATCTATCTATATATCTATAGGGGGACCATAAGTCTCCCGATTTCAGCCTAAGAATTGTCTCCGCCCTTACAAAAAGTTCCAAAGGAGGAGTCCAACAGTCCAACAAGTCTAAGCTGGTAACAAACTGTAAATAATCACTTAACATGATGGCAAGAGACAACAAAGTGTCTCTAATATGGGAATAAAGAATAGAATAAAGAAGGATCTAAAGGAGCTTTCAAATGGAGGCTGACACAAGGACACCTTCATACTAGGAGTTTATTGAATAAGTTGAACAAAGAAATCTCGTCCAGGCTGTTGAGACTGGGTAAGAGAAACTTGAAGATAGTTACCGACCTGGTGAATGGACACTGTACCCTGAGGAAGCATCTGCACAGGATGGGCAAAGTTAGTAAACCTAACTGCAGAAAATGTGAGCTCTACGATCACATACTCTGCTTCTGTGAGAACTTACAAGGACTCAGACGGAAACACTTTGGAGTGGAAATAACACAACCATCACAACTACTGAAAATTCCTCCAGATAAACTGGTGGCCTATATAGAAGACACGAAGCTTCTGGAATGGAAGTAGGTAGATAACATGGGTAAGGGTACAAAGATTCAGTTGTGCCCAACACAAACGTATGAATGAATGAATGAATCTCTAGCCATCAAGATCTTCGAGCTGCACTACAAGAAGAATTCACAAAAATATCATCAGAATCAGTGGTTCAAGATAACTCAAGTAGTCTCTATTCACGGCCCTAATCAACTTAAATTATGGTACTTACTTAGTAGTGGATACATTACAACATGATTACACAGGGGCATTTTTCACGCTAAGGTGTCTTTCAAAGCGACTTTCCAAACACAAAACGAAGCAGCGTATAGAAGGTGAAATATATAATATAGGGATAGACATGAGGAACGGATATAAGTACACTAAAACAGACATTAGGAGCAATTCTGTAAACAAATTTTAAATTTTAACGCACAGTTGAAAATAAGACAATCTGCTAACCCATTTTTGCTAGTCTGTATGCATAATAAGCTTTAATAGGGGCCTCACAATTTAGACAGCTCAAAATAGTTGGCACTAAAGAATGCATTAAAATTAAGAGTTGAAATTTAAACCAAACATAACTTGGACCTTTGTCTTGGGGATGAGGTATTTTCTTCAAGTTTTAGATTGTTATAAAAAAGATATAAGCCATTAAGGGCCATTCGCACCGATTATCCTAAAAAGTCATACTTAGCTAAGTGACACTTATAATTTAAGTGGAACTTCGTTCGCGCCGTACCTCCCTTAACTAAGTGAGAGGTTCCATTTGACAACGCCGCAATTCTTAAAATATTTTTTTGAAAAAGAAGATCTTGTCAGGAATTAACCAATTAACGGTAGTCGTTTGATCCAGTTTGTTCTATGCGTTTAATATTATTTGGTGTCATCTTTGTTTTCGACATTTTGATAAGTATTTATTCTTCCGAGTCATGAGCGGAGAAAAACGATCTTGTGGAATAAATTTCACAACACGTGAAAAATCATTATTATTAGATATTATTAGCAAGTATAAAAATGTCATAGAAAATAAACAATTTCAATTTCTCCAAGAAAATTGAGAGCAGTTTCCTTCGTCATTCTAAATCTAAGAAAAAACGTCTTAGGATCGAATGTATTAAAATAATCGTTCCTTATATATAACTGTCTGGGTATGCCGTATTCAATTACCTATATCAATTATTTCTAAATCGTCATCATCTTCTTAAATTTCCATTTCGATAAGACAAATTACAAATACAAAGATCTACCATCTACCAAAGCACAATTTACTCAAATCTAAACTGTCATAAATTAACTTCAAAATTAGTATTTCGAGGTTAAGTGGAACTTTAAGCCGTGGATATTCCGAGCTTAGTTAAGGTATCCTTAACGTCGCGTTAAGGGTGCCTTTAAATACGGTGCGAACGACTAAGTGACACTTAGTGGATTTGAGTGACACTTAACGTTTAAGTGTAACCGGTGCGAATGGCCCTTAGGGCCATTCGCACCGGTTATCCTTAAAAGTCATACTTAACTAAGTGACACTTAAAATTTAAGTGGAACTTCGTTCGCGCCGTACCTCCCTTAACTAAGTGGGAGGTTCCATTTGACAACGCCGCAATTCTTAAAATATTTTTTGAAAAAGAAGATCTTGTCAGGAATTAACCAATTAACGGCAGTCGTTTGATCCAGTTTGATCTATGTGTTTAATATTAGTTGGTGTCATCTTTGGTTTTGACGTTTTGATAAAAATTTTTTCTTCCGAGTCATTTTAGTAGTTTAAATATGAGCGGAGAAAAACGATCTCGTGGAATAAATTTCACAACACTTATCAAATCATTATTATTAGATATTATTAGCAATTATAACCATACGCTAAATAAATAATAATATAAAAATGTTATGGAAAAATAAACAATTTCAATTTCTCCAAAAAAACTGAGAGCAGTTTCCTTCGTTATTCTAAATCTAAGAAAAAACGTCGAAGGATCGAATGTATTAAAATAATATTTCATTATATATAACTGCCGTATTCAATTATACCTATCAATTATTTCTAAATCGTCATCATCATTTCCATTCCGATAAGACAAATTACAAATACAAAGATCTACCATCTATCAAAGCACAATTCACTCAAATCGAAACTGTCATAAATTAACTTCAAAAATAGTATTTTGAGGTTAAGTGGAACTTTAAGCCGTGGATATTCCGAGCTTAGTTAAGGTATCCTTAACGTCGCGTTAAGGGTGCCCTTAAATACGGTGCGAACGACTAAGTGACACTTAGTGGATTTGAGTGACACTTAACGTTTAAGTGTAACCGGTGCGAATGGCCCTTAGTGATGGTGTGATTTTGACAGCTTTGACAATTTGTGGTCACCAATTTGAACGCCAAGACCTTATCCCCAAAAGAAAGCCTAGAGAATTCGATTCTGAAAATATGAAATCTCAGCTCATTGTATCAACGGAAAACTCTTTATTGGATACCATACATGTTGAAATTTGAATCATAACATAAGTATGGTTGAAATAATACCCTTCTTGGTGTGCGTCATCGATTGTTAATGTCCTCCTAACACATTACGTAGGAAGAAATGGAAAAAAGGCAGGTCTGTGATTAATCCTAATAAAAATATCACAATAATGAACCGTTTAAATGTATTACAAACGTTAACCATAAGCTTTGACTTACAAAAATTTGATTGGTTGATGTTTAGATTACGCTCAAGTTCAACCTATCAATCGAGACTTTAAAATACTATGAAGGCGATACTTTCGTAGCGGAAATGTGTCTTACGTCTTTTTCTTCTGTCACACTGACAGTTCTTGACAGGTCTGTACTTTGTTGCTTACGGTCAATTATTATTTATTTGAAGTGAATATTAATCTTATTGCTGTTTATTTAAATAATACAAAAATATGCCTAAATACACGGAAAAACATTTTAAAAGTAATCAAGTATTTTCAGTTAGAAAAAGAAGCTGGTAATTATTAATTTCATATCCTTTTCGAATTTGGCTAAATACGATCCTGATGATTTCATTTCTCAAATTTAAGGTTAGCTATATGTCAAAATAGCGAATAAAATAAACGACAAGCCGAAAACCCGGATATACGTCACCATCGATGACGCACACCAAGAAGGGTATTATTTTAACTAATGTTTAGATTAAAACATTTGTAATAGAGGAAACTTTGTCAAATATATAAGTAACGGCGTACCGTTAGTTTTTAACCACTTCTTATAGAATTGACCCTATTCTCAACTAAATTCTTCTTTTAATACTTTTTTAAAACTCCCATGTGATTTAGTTGAGCCTAGGATTTCGCAGATAGAGATATAAAACAGTAGCTTGATTATGAGAGAGCGGAATCCCTTCTTTTGCGAGGGATTTTGTCAAATACTTAATACAAGAGTTAATTTACTTGATTTATGTTTTAAGTTGTTAGAATTGTGTTACTTCTGTCTTCTTTGTTCTTATAGAAATTATTAACAGTTGTTAATACCATTTAAATCACATTGTTCTCAATACGCCCCTGCTCAACCTTATCCATTTTCCTAGGTCATTCAATATGCACGTGATTTTATTTAGATACGGTTTTTCTTGGGAACCAACCGATTTTAGTACGATCTGATCGCATCATCTCCACTTAGAATTCAATGGAAACTGTAACTTATTAAAATAAAACTTTTCTAACACTTACCTAAGAAAATATTTGATTTCTTATAAAAATTTTTATTAATCTTTAGATACAATAAAAATAAAAAACTAAAATACAGCACGCAGACGTATTTATTTTATTATTTGCTTTATTTTATAATATGAGAATGATTCTTTGGAGTATATTTGAAGTCAATTTTGGTCAGTTACTAGATTTGGGATCTAGAAACCCAACTCTATTTCTATTAGACGTCAGTGGTTGAAGACTCTTCTGTTGTGCTTGATTCCGTAGTAGTAGGATCAATATAAGGAATAAACATATATTTTTCCTCCATATCTGTGTTTATATCTTTCCTGGACGGTAATAAATTGGTATCATTTAAATAGTGGTATATTTTTATATATCCCAAAGTATTATTCCACTCTCCGTCTGTATCAATTCTTATCTCTACGCCTGTATCATTGGCGTTAAAAGTCATGGATATGTCATCTAATTGCATTTTACCTTCTGCTGATGGTTTTTCGTCCATAGCTATTATCAAATTCACAACATTATCTACCTACAAAAAAAATAATTAAATGTGAAGCATTTTGGGCAGAAATTAGTGAAAACAACCCCCTGAATTTCAACCTCTCTAGAATTCTATGCAACTGTATTTCAGGCCGAAATTTACACCATTGTTTCATGTGTGGAGAGATTGGAACAAGCCAATCTCATACATAGAACAATAAAAAATTTCTCGGACAGCCAAGCGGCTTTGAAAGCACTTAGCTCTCACCGTGTAACGTCGAAATTGGTTTCAGATTGCCAAAAAAGACTCTCCCCAATAGGATGACTCAATAAAGTATTGCTGGTCTGGATCACTGGCCATTCTGGCATGGAAGGAAACGAGAAGGCAGACTTTCTTGCAAGGGAGGGTGCCGCACGTGTTTCTATCGGACCAGAACCTAATATTGGCATAGCAATAAGTTTTGCCAAACAAACACTAAATACCTGGACAGCAAGAAGAGCTTTAGATTTCTGGCATAATTTACCAGGATTGGTTCATTCAAAGGCTTTTAAACATCCTTCGAAGAATGTCTCCAAACAAATGTTAGACTATAGTTAGACTATAGCACAATAGACTCTTGCGAGTCGCAGTTGAGGGCCTAACCTAACCCCCCTGGATCACAGAATTGTAGAAAATTAGGCATTTAATGTATCCGTCAAAATTAGTTTAAACCCAAACAAAATTAATATGGCTATGTAGCCAATGTCAATGCCTTTCAAACGAGATGTCACTTGCCATAAGGTCCTATTTAAAATTATTGGCCAGAGTGGCACTGTGACGTCATCTATCACTATAACGTCACCTGTTACCATTCGTAGAGAAGTTTACAACACTTTATTTTCTCCCTCCAAATTTTATTAATGTAAGTGTAGCCGTTCAAAAGATACTAGGGGGGAGGGGGCTTTTGAATAGCACTATACTATAATACTAGACCAAGTTACTTACTTTCAAAGGAATAATAGTTCCTTGAGCAATGAAAGCCAAAAAGTCCGTTTCTCTAATAGTAAGACTAACCCAAGGATTTGTTTTGTTGGCTTCGAATACAGCTCCACTCCAATATTCATACCATACACTAATTTCAGGTGGAAGATAAATGGTTAACTTAGATCTGTCAGCTGTCAGAGGATGTGCAACCAAAATCTTTTCACCGATCATAAATTGCTCTTCCATAGAGAAAGTTTGGTTGTTTTCATAAAAGTCATAGAACATGGGTCGCATTAAAGGTTCCTTATTTTTAATAATAGAAAAAAAATACGGAAGTAACATGTTTCTCATATTTATAGCATCTGGAAATAGAAAAATGTATTTACATCAATTATGGCCACTTGTACCGACTATTTTAAGTGAAGCTTATGGTTAAGGACCACTTTAAGTTAATATTTTTGTTACACCGTATGTAAAACTCAATTTAAAATCTCCCTTAACCTAAGCCATCAATTTCGGAGGCTTACAACAAAACCTAAATTCTGTTAACCTAAAAGTTGCTTGTTGGCATCTGTCGCTAAATTACAAAACCAAAATTATAATAATATACATTCTCGTGACATGCTTTAAGGAACAACTGCCTTGGTCCAATCAATCAGCTGCTAAAGTGTCTAAGATATTTTGCGAGCTCAGGTTTTCTGATAATTGTTGCACAGTCTATGCAAATTGATGTAGCTACAACAAGCAGAACCATGGCAAAAGTATCCAGGGAGTTAGCGACATTGTATCCCAGAATTATCAAAATACCAACAACACAAAGAGAGGTCCCGACATACCAGGAAAAATTATATTCAATGTTTAGATTTCCACGTCAGACACAAACCAAACAAAAATGCCATAAACAAATAATGACAATAATGGGTTATGAAGTCGAAAGACTGTTACCAATCACTTAAATTAAACTAAAAATTTCCTAGAATTTCCATTGATGCCAAACTGCATGGCTACTTAGCTAAGCCGACCTATAGTTGACATGGTACAAGGGTTAAAATTTTAAGGGGGCTTAGATTGTAAGCTCTACTTAGTTAAGTACACTTAAAAAGTGAGTCGGTGCAAATGGCCATTAGAGTCACAGAGTGTTTCTTACCTTCAGCTGCTTGTTGAGTAAATTTTGTATCCAGATCAGCTGGACTTCTATATGGCAGTGGAGACGATATCCTGAACAAAGGCAAAGTTGCAGCTATCAAATACCAACGCAAGCAAAGTTTTTCTTGTAGATTTTTATTGAAAACGGTTGTATCGCCACAAACTGGAAGACTTACTAATTGATTACCGGTAATGCTAGTGAACAGTATATTTAGAAGATATCTCCTTAGATTAGTCCACGATGTTTCTATATTCTCTATTAACGTCGGTTCATATTGATGGAGAGACTTTGTTGCAGACATGATAAGGATTTCCGGGTTTTTCGATTGGTAGTAAGCTTTGAAAGCTTCATATTGAAATGCTCCATAATTGTTGTGCTTTTGAATATGAAGAGTGCTATCAATCGTTGCGTTCCATTGGAGTGTATTAGACATCGCTTCTTGGAATCCCTAAAATATACCAGTCTCATCTGAGTAAAGTAACAATTGCAAGGTCAATGATAACCCGGGGTCATAAGGGCAACAAACTTATTTAACCGGAACCCTTTTGCAGCGTCGCAAAGTCGACGAAAAATTTGGCCACAAGGAAGTGGGTAGCACAGAAATCTCTAGAGTGGTGCCTGACGAGATTCAGTCCGAAGACTGATTGGCTACTTAAAAAGAGTCGGGCTGGAGAATGTAATCTAGATTCAGTGGACCAGAATAGATCTGAAAAGGTCGCAGTGTAATAGTCTCATAAAATCTAATCTCTAGCAATTCTTGGAGGTTAAATTTCAAGTCAAACGTTGGCATGTAGCTATGTATAGCTTGCTGTCTGTGGGTCTCACATTTAAAATTCTATAGCAGTGTCGGCAGATGGGAAGGAGCTCTGAGGACATTAGGTAACTGAGTCTTAAGTTTACTGTGGTTGATTCTAATAGTAGTTCATTCATTCATTCATACGTTTGGGTTGGGCTCAACATCCCAGGCACTTGAACTCAATCTTAGTACTATTGCCCATGTTATCTACCTACTTCCATTCCAGAAGCTTTGTGTCTTTTATATAGGCCACCAGTTTATCTGGAGGAATCTTCAGAAGTTGTGATGGCTGTGTTATTTCTACTCCATAGTGCTTCCGACTGAGACCTTGTAAGTTCTCACAGAGTATGTGAGTAGATGTTTCATCATAGAGTTCACATTTTCTGCACATAGGTTCACTAACTTTGCACATCCTGTGCAGATGCTTCCTCAAGCTGCTTCTATACTGATTAAAAACCTATATATAAGGTTAGATTTCGTGCACCTGATACTTTATAGTGCTTCTCTAGAGAACAAATTTTCATATTTCTTTTTGCCCAAACTCTGATTGACTTTTCAAATTCATATTTAATATTATTCGGTTAGCTAAGCTAAGTTGTCTTTGTTGTTGTGATGGAAGAGGCAGCTTCCTTATGGTGATCTGTATTTTCATTGCTAGTATTTTCAACGTGAGATAGAAGCTAGAAAAGGCAGACTGTTGATTCTAAACAATTGGCTGAACAGTAAAGAGGGTATTAAGTGAATGAATAGAAGTAAAAGGGCTGAGGGACTGAGCAAATATGACGAAAGTGGCTGCTGTACATTCAACAGCTTTACTCTATATGCAAAACATTTGAAAACTGTTGATATGCACCCTGATAAAACTTTTTAAAATTCTAATAATATAAGTATTAATTTTTTGTTTACCTCAGTAAAATAGGCAAAGGTTGCATTATCCATTTCAAATTCTTCGTCAACAGGCCAATTATCGGTTAATATAAAACCATCCACAGTGCCATTTATATAATCTCCAATGAACTGGTCAAAAAATTCAATATACTTCGATATATTCTCGTGGCTGTAATCGGGATAGGATACGTTTTGTCTTAAATATTTTCCAATATACGTAGTCTGGTTGTAGTTGTATAAAACTCCAAGTTCTTTGGCTTTTTCGTATAAAATTGAATCCACTAGAATCTAAGAAATACAAAATTACAGAAAAAACGCCAAAAAAAGTAATACAGCTCAAAAAGACCAAGAATTGATCTGTATCTCTAAAGTAGGGTGGGTGAGAGTAGGCTCACAGCACTTATGCCAAATGTGACCAATCGTACATCTTCCCGAAGAGTTGTCCTCCTAGGTCATCGTCCATCCTGTCCTTCCCAGGAAGATGGACAGGTCACTAGGAGACATCTCCTTTATATTGGCAGGAGTAGACCAAGACTCACCAAACACACTCTCTTATTGACGATAACAGACACTCGCATAAGACATGCCCGACAGTTTCATCTTCCTGTTCACACATCCTGTATAAAGGTGTGTCCACTAGCCCCATGGTATGGAGATGTTTCCTTAGTTAACAGTGGTCAGTCAGAAATCGTACTGTTAAACATAGGTTTTTCCTGGTCATCGCCAAATATTTCTTCGACGCCAGCTTCCCAGGGTCGCCCAGGGTGATCCTGGCAAGACCGCATCGTTTGATTCCATCCCATCTCTTAAGGGATTCAGTATGGGTGTGATTTCCTTTACTCCTGTCGTGCCCTATAACCCACCTCAGGATAATATTGTTATCTGCCGAGGCGTTAGCTAAATCTTGGTGGCACTCTAGTACTAGCCCCGATATAACACGTTGTCTGTTCAAGGCTAATAGGGCTTGTGAACTGTGAAATTGATTAGACGCCTTGTTCTTAGCCCTTAAACATTGGTGGTCCTTGTCGCCTAAAAAGTGTCTCAATGTTATACATATTTTAGTTATTTATTTTCAGTTATTGATATCTATTTTCGTATAATTTCATTTATTTTTTCGCCTACTTTACCGAAAAACCAATCATTTGAACACCAAAAATAGGGCGGAAAGTTGCTTAGCTGCCCAAAGGCGTTAACGTGAACTTTTTAATTAAACGTCAGTATATGTCAAAGTTATTGGTAATTTTTGGTTATTTTTCGGTAGGCGAAAAACAGTTGTGTGTCACACATGCAGGAAAAACTTCAGCTGCCCTCGATTTGCTACGCTCGCTCGCGCATCTAATAATCTTGGGCTGCTAAAGATTCATAGTTCTTTTAAGTGTTTCAAATTTTATTAGGTCTTGCATTATATTTTAGTTTTTGATTGTATTGTAGCGTGACGTGTTTTACACACTGTATAATTAGTTCTATAAAATCGATGTTTTTCCTATTGTTTATAAAATATTTACTTTTTTCAATTCATTAGAAATTATTTAAATACTTATCTTATCAACTACAATTATCTTAAGTACGTATATCCACTGAAAATCGAAATAAACATGTATATTGAGGATATTCGAATACTTTTATTTAAAAGACCAATAAACAATAAACCGTTCCAACGGAAGACATCTTGTGGTTGCAGTGACCTTTGTCCACCTATCGGATTCATTAGAACTAATAAAAGCTAGTTGTAATTTTAAAAGAAAACTGTAGCTTAGAACTTGAACTGGTGTGCCATGTACCATAATTGATATTTTTTACTTACCTGGGGAGGTACAGGTAGAAGAAATTTCTTGACGACATTTTTATATAATAGTTCATCAAAACCTTCACTGGAATAATTATTATGCTTTACTTGTAGTACAATTGCCATTAAAAGATTCTCATCCACACAAAAACTGTCAACAGTATCGTCGATGTTAGATGTTTCCACTAAAGAAGTTACGTTCCAAATAGTACCTTGATTCCTGTAAAAATAAATCAAATGGACGTTAAAACCAATTTATATTAATTTCTGCATGCTCCTTGTGTTGTATCCATGATTCTTTTGTGATTTTTTTGAGTCAAGAAACTGTAATTATGACACAACGAAAAAAGGCGACGAATACGAAAATCTTGATGATCATTTTGGTAATTGATCATCACGGATGTGGAGTTTACTCGAGAGCACTAAGCCTAAGGATTAAGTGGGGAATGGGAAACAATACCATCGTGGTTCAAACAGATTTGGCACGTATCTCAATTGCCACAAAAGAACTAACCAGAAAAGGACTTTCTGGCAAAATATAACAATCTGCACTGATAGTAAACAAGCCCTATTAACCTTGAACAGACAACGTGTTATATCGGGGCTAGTACTAGAGTGCCACCAAGAATATTATCCTGAGGTGGGTTAAAGGGCACGAAAGGAGTGAAGGTAATCGCATTGTCAGGGAAGTGGCTGGACTAAAAAATTTAGGACCCAGTGACACCTACGGCCTAACGACTTCGACAATTGCGGAACCAGCCAAACGTTACACCCATGCTCAATCCCTTAAGAGATGGGATGGAACCAAAAGATGCAGTCTTGCCAGGATTACCCTAGGCGACCCTGGGAAGCTGGCGCCGAAGAAATATTTGGCGATGACCAGGAAAAACCTACGTTTAACAGTAGGATCTCTGACTGGCCACTGTCAGCTAAGGAAATACCTCCATACTATGGGGCTAGTGGACACACCTCTATGCAGGATGTGTGAACAGGAAGATGAAACTGTCAGGCATGTCTTATGCGAGTGCGCAGAGTCAATAAGAGAGTCTGTGACAGCTCCTCGGGAGGATGTACAATGGGTTACAGGTGGCCTAAGTACTGTGAGCCTACACTCACCCTCCCTACTTTACAGATACAGGTAATTGATCAAGGTCGTACTTGATAAATGGGATAGAAAGCCAATAAAATTGGTATAGTGTAACTAATGTTAATGTGATGACCTTCAATTGTATTACAAATGCAGGTTAATTTTAATCCACTATATTAATTTGAATTACATTTGAAAAGCATCATTTCACAATTTATCAATTTATAAAACAATTTTATGCATGTCATTGGGTGGCTTTTTCCTTCAAAGGGATTAAAAATATGGGTCATCACATTAACAATAGTTACACTATAACAGAGGTAGATGAAAATTCATTTGGCACATCTATTGGCAACTCAAGCTATTCTGCATCTACGCCACCAGTCGAAGGATAGATTAAAGTCATGAAATAATATTTGGGTAAAAAAATAAGCTATTGTTACTGAATATGTTATTCAATAAAGAAAAAACATTGATCATTTAATGCTATTTTTGCTTGAAAATATCAAATTCATGCGATATAAAAGTGTACCCAGTTCAATATTGATAAAATATATACAGGGTGTTTTCAAATGACACCTACAACGTAAAATTGGACAATATGATTTAAGGATTAGGGGGTCCAGCACATTTAGTTTTCGAATTACAGGGTGCTAAAGTTTTAAAAAATCAAATGTTTTAATTCTATAACTTTAAAATGGATGGATAAATTGATTTGACATTTTGCAGGTTGTTTTTAAATGTAAAAGGGCATATTTTGATGGAAAAATATTTTTCAATTATTGATCCAGTGGTGTATATTTGGAAGAATGTGTTACCTTTCCCCTCCCGTTTCTTACGCACTGACTCTTGAAGCAATTTTTATTCAATTTTGTATTCTTCAATGTTTTTCACGTGAAAAAAGAATAACCTTTACTTATCAAAAAATTTGTAGTTTTCGAGATATTAAATGATTTCATGAAATATGCAGGATCACTTTTTAATATTGATTTCTTAAAAAAAGTAACAGGAACTAATTTATGAAACAGCAATGCATCTAAAACATTCGGAGAAGATTGTTGAAAATATTTGTCCAAACTTGTGATTTTATTAATAAAATAATTAAGCAGCCAACAAGTTACAAGAGATGTTCAAAATTTTGTCCATTTACATTTATACACAGTTTGCAACGTTTTCTCATCGAAAATCGCATACCTTGGAAAGACTTGCGATTGCCGGAAATAATTGTTGTAGCTGCATGGATTCTATATAAAAAAAATTTTTCAAATCAATTATTAAAAAATGATCTTGCAGACTTCAAGAAATCATTAAATATCTTGAAAACTACAAATTTTTTGATATGTAAAGGTTATTAGTTTTTTACGTGAAAACCATTGAGGAATATAAAAATGAGTAAAAATTGCTTCAAAAGTCAGTGGCGTAAAAAATAGGAGGAGAAAGTTAAAATATTCCTCCAAATCTAAGCCACTGGATAAAAAATTGAAAAATATTTTCTCATCAAAATATTCCCTTTTACATTTAAAAACAACCTGCCAAATGTCTAATCAATTTATTAATCCATTTCAAAGTTATCGAATTAAAACATTTGATTTTTTTTTAAATTTTAACATCATGTAATTCGAAAAGTAAATGTGCTGACCCCTTAATCCTTAAATCATTTTGTCCAATTTTACGAGAGGTATCTACATGCAATCGTTGTAAGTGTCATTTGTAAACACATGTAGAAAGCTATCGGAATACCTTACTATAAAGTAAGAATAAATGTCTTACCTACACATGTATGTTTGAAGAGCCCAATAAGGCAAATTTTGAACCTCCGCAAAGCTATTCTGCGCTTGTTGATTGTATAAATCCTTAGGAGTTGGCCCAACTGTCAACTCCAACTCGATATTGCCACCTGTTAAACTTTTTAAAACTATAAGCTTGGATGGGAGAATTGTCAATTCCAGTGGACCATCATGATAAACGGTTAATCCATGGAATTGACCTTTAGTATATGCCCAAAGAATAGGCATAGAGCTGTGATCATTTTTATTTTTATAAAAAACTTTAGTAAACGTTGAGTTTCCTTCTAAATCGATCAATGTTCGATCAATACCAAATAATCGATCATTCGTGAGATACACTGTCCATTCCCAGTAATTTTCTGAAGCTATCATGGGACCTTTTGCAGTTGTCAATAAAAGATCTCCGTTTGATCTAAAAATTTCCACCATTAGCTTCTGTACAGTTTTTTTCACGATATAATTTTTCTCAACTAATTCTCTATTGTTGATTTGATCATTTTCTCGGTGGAGAATAATGTTAATTGTATCTTCAGTATTTTCGTAAATGGTAAGTTGCATCGTCGGTATGGTTTTGGTATAGAAAGGTGACATTGAACGCGATACTGTATATGTAGAATCTGTCAAGTCGTAGGAATATTTTGATGGTAGATAATGATAACATTTCCGAGTAGGTTTATCGTAACAACACCCTATATTCACGCACTGATTTTCAGTTATATTCACTTTCCCACAAGGTACTCGAAAAGTACTGTTTACGAAGCACGTATAAGTCTCCACTTGTTTGTACGTACCTAGATCCACCACCAAATAATATGTTAAAAGTGGGATGGTTATTGCAAACAAACAAATCAACAACCATCCCATTACAGTTACTTGACACAATATGGATCGTACGGTCCATCTACTCTTGCTGTACACATTTTCGTTTTGGTAATCTTGACGAACTTGGCTTTGCTGTTGTATAAATGAAAATGTTGGTGTAGAATCTTCCATTTTTGTCGTAGATATTTATTAAGATCTCGCACCAGGCTTTCACATTGTTTAGATTAATAAGACAGCAGTACAAATATGAGTAATCAAATTTTTCATTATTGGATAAGATAAATTTAAGATAATTCAAGTTTTATCAGAGAGATTAGTTTTTTGTGATTTCACATTCTAAGATATCAGAAAAATTGATTTTTTATACAGTAAAATCTATGTTATTGTACTGTAATGGCCGAGCTGTAATTCCCTTGACAGCCCAGGCAATTGAACTGAATTTTTGTACCATTACTTATATTATCTACTTCCAGTCCAGAAGCTCTTCATCAATACAGGCTATAGCAGTAATCGTCTCTGTTTGAAGCAGAGTCGTGTATCGACCAAAGGAATATTCTCTCTCTAGGTCCGTTTATACCAGCCCCAGTGCCATTGTTTGTTTTTGAACCATCGGTGAACCAGATGATTTCTCCAGAATTACCTGTATGCTTCACCTGTTCCCCATGTGATGCCTTTCGGTCTAATATATTTAAAATAAGAATTAAATTCCCTTGATCTTATTTCAACAAAACGTCCGAACATTTCATTATTATATAAATATAAATAAATACAAGATTTTATCAAATTTTGACAAAAAGAAAATTTAATTTACCTATCAATAAAGCATTTCATACGTTTCATACAAGATTTTATCTAATTTTGACGAAAAGAAAATTTGGTATATGCGGCGTAAAACCAGTTGGCATTAATACAATTGGTAGTCTATCGAAAACTATTGCCCAGTTTTTGAAGTTACCAAATCCTGTTTTATTTACGGGTCACTGCTTCAGAAAATCGTCGGCTACCTTGTTGGCAGATTCTGGTGCCGACATTTTAAAGTTAAAACAACATGGAGGCTGGAAGTTCAGCACAGTAGCGGAAGGCTATGTAGAGAAGTCCATAGAAAATAAGAAAAGGATTGCCACTGATATTCTTGGTGAATCAAGCACTTCAAGTTCAAGATCAGTTATGCATCACTAAATTACATCAACTTCTAATTCTGCGGGGGTTAACCTAACAAACTGTTCGAATTGTGTCATGAATATATATAATGTATAAAATAAAAAGTAAATTGTTCTAGTTGTTCTTATTGTTAGTAGTTCTTTTCAGTTGCAGTTGTTGTTATTTTTCTATAATATGACATTAAACTTTCTTCTTTTCTCTCTTGTTTTTATTAACTGGTGATAATCGTTATTTTTGTATTTAGTGCGCGAAATGCTACTTTGGTGAACGAGAACGAGGCGCAGCCGAGTTGAAAAAAATAGTCGAGATCACCAAAGTATTTCGCGCATGAGATGCAAAAAAAAATTTTTTCTACAAACGTCAAAACATCAGCCACACTCCTTG
>CAJUYG010000462.1:60299-83922 GCA_910591675.1 Galerucella calmariensis
CATTAAGAACATTTATTTTTGCAAAGAGTCAAAAGGTTCGACATCTAATGAGTATTATAGCAGCGATAGTTTCAAATATCCAATTTTACAAAAAGTAGTAGCATTTTTACATGCTTTTTGCGGATCAGACACTACATCATGTTTTTACAGAATTGGAAAAAATAAAATAATAGATTCATTCTCTCATGAAAAGTTATTAGAATTAGCTTTACATTTTTATGATGCTAATGCCACTTGCGATATTATAGCGAAAACTGGTTACGAGCTGAATCTGAGTTATCTGGTATAGGAATAAATATTGGTTCGTGCACTGGCTGCACCATTAATTTTAACATTGTAAATAATAAATAAAATTAGGTAGTGTTAAATTTTCCCACAATTTGAAAGCCTTAATTATTGTTATACATTAATAAATAAATGAATTATTGGATTTTTGCTTGATTGAGGGCCGGTTTATCAATAGCCAATATTATCCATCAGTTAAGTATCTGTCGGATAAAAGTAACTAGCAGATAAAGTTCCAGTTTGTTTGGAAGCGGTTTATCAACTCGTTTTTATTCTCTATACCTCATTTAAAAACCAGGAGGAGTGATTTGAATTTAAGTTGGCAATTCTGTAGACCTCTGATTGGTCAGATTCAGCCCAGTTTCACACAACACTTTTTAATATTGACATCAGCTGATGGTTTTTATTTTTGATAGTTCTGACAGATAAATAAATAAATATTGGATGAAAAACCAAAAATATTCTGAAGCAGAGGGTACATTATTACTTAACATTTTTTTAAAGTAGTAAAGTCGGTTTAGCGAGTATTAAGGGAATACTGAAGTAAAGGAACATTATATAGTGCAGAAAATATTGGTGGAATAACAGGACTTTTGAAAAATTGTGATAAGTGAATAAAAAATGTCGTTCGAAGAACAAAAATGTTATCTGTGCTGGAAAAAATTTTGCAAGCTTCAAAGAAACGTCCAGACTTTCTTGAAACAAATTAAATTTATCTGTGTCACCTTTTGACGTGTCAAATGTAGGTACTATTTATTTGTTATATACATATTTGGGAAAAAATCGTCAAAGTTCATCGGAAGAACATGCCATGGAAGATATAAAACAATATAGAAAAGAATGGGTTTGGTAGAAAATACATTATTGGTTTTTGAAGTTAAAAAGAAGGAAGAAGGTATCTCAGAATTATTTGAAAAGTGTTTTATTACACTTAATCCGGCAACGTAAAGATAACTGTTGGTAATGTTCAAATTAATACTGCATATTGCTCTACAATGCTATTAATTTTGTAGTATTTTTATTGCCAGAACATATTATCAATTGTCATATCCCTCTCAATTTAATTGTAATAAATATAATTAAAGTAACTTGAGTATCTGTAATTCTCCACCATCAACAATGACCATAATTTGTTTGTTGTCGATGTGAATCTGAATCTTCTTATGTTTGAATAAGAAACGAAACAGGAAAAAGGCTTACATTTTGTTTAATGCGTATGTAGATACATCTGAAAAATATACTGCAGATCAGAGCAGAAATCGACTTATGATTAATGTCTTTGCTATCAAGGCATATTTAATATATTTGGAACACGACTGTTGACTACGTTTTCGGAACACACCCTTTAGTAACTAATCTGGTAACTTTTAGTGGTGTGAGTAAGGCTTTTCAAATTACTCCTCCTGGTTTTTAAATGAACTATAGTTTGTTAACTGACAGATAATGAAAGTTGGCAATGCTGACGAATGAATGAACATAAAGGTTAAAATATAAAAATCCCATATAGTTTACATGCAGTGTGCGAAGTAAGTATTTCGCACACTACTTCGCGCACGGTGTCATGGTAATGAAGGAAAATGAAAAAAGGGTCACTTCGCATATTGTTGTCAATGCGCGAACCTTGTCATTTTTTGACGTTTGTAGAAAAAATTAATTAATTAATTAAACGTTTGCTAACGGAAGTTAGTTTTGAAAAATGTCACTTTATTTGTCAAAATTAGATAAATATACATTTAGTATTGATCAAAGAAGTCGATGCAGCATAGTTCATTGAGTTTTCTTGGTCATTCGCACATATTTAAGAGCTGTGTTCTCTATTAAGTGATATTTGTCACAGTTTTTCACTATCCTAGTCTCAGTAGATGATTCGCTGAGCCTGGCTATAAACAAATATTAAATTTTTATCTTTTATGCTTGAAATGCAGACGAATATTGACCAAGGTAAAAGAACATTATATTTCTAGCTTCGCTAATACCATCCCTAGTACACCCAATTTGTTTTAGAACCATTCTTGAACTAGATAATGTCTCCAGGATCATTCGCTCACTGAATATGTTTCTCTGTTGCCCTGATAGAGGAGTTGGTTTCGATTGATCCTAAATATAATTGGAAATAACTTCAATAATTGTACCACGCCACAGATATGGCGGATAAGCATGATAATTGTTCGGTTACTAATATTAAACATCCTCTCTGAATGACCTCTTCTTTCATATCAAACTCTGGACAGTTTAATTAATATAATTTTTGTATAAATATACATTCGCCTATTATACAGTTGTTTAACTGAAAAAAACAATGATGCAGGAACGTTTAATTTTTAAATATTCTCTATTCATAATTATAACAATTATTAACAATTGTTTGGCTGATAATACTAAACTTAAAGACGTTCTAAGAATAAATTCAAGTAGGAGGTCTAATAACGGAAATAACACTAACAATTATAATACTGATGAAGACGTTTTACAAACAGAAGTTACTAAAATCTTGGATGAATGTACATCAACCAATAATAAAAATAAGGATGACAAAAACAGGTTAGTGTCATCAATATTATTAAATAATTTCTTGGTGGCTTCAATAATTGTTTTAATAATCTTAACGCCTTTTATTTATGGGTAGAAACCAACAAATCGCTCTGGAAAATGTTCTCATGCTGACAGAAGCTAAATCTTTGAAATCCGATGATCTAACGGGACATCTTTAGATACTAAAGGCTGGAGCAGCCGAAATAGCTCTAATTACGAAAGGAGCTAGGCTGCTAAAAAGTCTACAGCTTATGTACAAGTGTATATTTAGTGCCAAAGACGGGCTATAAGATTATTCCGCTCAGTACGCTGAATTGCTCATGGAGCAAGCACGAAGAACTGTCCACTATAGTTCAGTCTGCAAGAGATTTTATTAGACGCAGTGAAGTGTGTTGACATTTTCTTATGTCAGCTATGATAGCATGCTAATTTAAATGATGAATTCATGATTTTAAAGATATCCAGAAAATGGAGAAATCAGACAACCTGGGACATGCAATGGGTATAAGAAAAAAAGTATAACTTTTCAAAGAAATTCGTTACGGAATTAAGCAACAAGAAGGAATGGGATCCAAATACCATTACCAAACTTGGAAAGAATGCCATCCAATGGTACACAGACGGCTCAAAGCAATAGAAGGAGCTGGGATAGGAGTGTTCGGGCCAGGGACCAAACACTCTGAAAGCTTGGGGAAAACCCCAAGTATCTTTCAGGCGGAAATCCACGCGATAAAAAAGTGCGCCCAGTTCAATATTGATAAAGGATACAGAAGACAAAGGATTATCATAATGTTGTATAGTCAAGCACCCATTAAAGCACTGAGCTCTTGTGTGTGGGAATGCCCAGACAAACTCAATGAACTAGGTGAGAACAATATATACTATGGATTCCAGGACACACTGGAATAGAAGGAAATGAAATAGCAGATGAACTAGCAAAGAGGGGGACTGAAATACCTTTCTGGGGGCCTGAACCCTTTTGCGGAATCAGCCCCAATTTAATATTGGAAAAAATAGGTAAAGCCAAGAAAAAGAGAAGATCTGACCATTGGAAAGATCTAGTAGGGCTTATACAATCAAAAAATCTTCTGGATGACTACAGCCTGTTGAGATCAAATGAATGCATAAGTCACAGTAAAATTGCGCTAAGAGTTTTAACAGGAATCCTAATGGAACATTGTCGCCTGAATGGGCACCTGAAAAAGCTCAAAATAGTGGAGGGAAAAGAATAAAGATTTTGTAGCATGGTAGAAGAAACCTCCATCCACATACTTTCCAACTGCCAGAATCCTAGAGCACAGCACCTGGGAGATTACTGGATAGAAGAGGAACATTTACCTAAGTTGAAGCCTGCGGATATCCTAAAATTCCTCTGGGAAATAGGACTAAAGGAACTACTAGTTTCTGAGACTCTCCTCAGAAACTGAGTAGAAGTAAGGGGGCACAATAGATCTTTTAGGTCTCAGAGAATGTCACCCCAAAATACATACATACATACATACATATGATAGCATGCTAATTTGAATGATGAATTTATGATTTTAAAGATATCCAGAAAATGGAGACTCTTCCGACACATACCGAAGAATAAGCAACAATGGGAATTATTACAAAAACGTTGGATACGGTAATAACGACAATGAAAACGAAGATAGATATAACAATTATAACTCAAGAAATAATCCAAATTCAAATAGAAATTACGGTAACAGTAATAATGATTACAATGACAATCCTTACAGAAGTAACTACAGTTCGAGTAATGGTGGCAATAGTGGTAGTGATTTCGATTACAATTCTAACAATAATCCTTATTCCAGGTAAGTATCTGTTTATTTTCCACCAGATATACTACCTAAAGTAGGTATATAGAGTATTGGAATGCAATAATCCTTTAACAACCGGATATTACACAGTTGTACTCAAACTTGAGAAAATATTTTACAAGATGATCGACTGAAGACACCCAACTAGCTGATATCGTTAAAAACTTGCAATACACACGGGACAAGCTGTAGATTGGACACTGTAGATTTTTTTTTGAGGCCGTTCAACGTTCAAGGGTTGCTTCATGAAGATAGCATCAAAGCAGAACCACAAAAAAGCGAGATTGACAAAGGATATGGGTTAAAATAACTCAGAGTGGAAGAAGAAATAGGTAGATCATTTGCTCTTATCGACAATAAAGTAGATGATACAGATATAATTTCTGATAAGACATAGATTTTTGCAGGAGATAGAAAAAGAATCGCATCTTCTAGTTTGTTTATTTTCATTCTACTTCCGTATGTATATTGAACCAATGTTTAATATACTCGTAATCCTACCAAATATACTTGTTTCTTCAGGTTCAAACAGAGCTGGCTGGTATCTCAATTAATTGCCACAAAATAACTAACCAGAAAATTTAACAAGCTGCACTGATAGTAGACAAGCCCTATTAGCCTTGAACAGACAACGTGTTATACCGGGCTGGTACTAGAGTGCCACCAAGATTTGGCTAACGCCTCGGCAGATAACAATATTAGCCTGAGGTGGGTTAAAGGGCACGACAGGAGTAAAGAAAATCGCATTACCGATTAGAACCTAGTGACACCTACGGCAATTGCGCAACTAGCCAACCTTTACACCCATGCTCAATCCCTGAAGAAATGGGAAGGAATCAAAGAATTCAAAGGATGCAGCTGGCGTAGAAGAAATATTTGGCGATGACCAGGAAAAACCTACGCTTAACACTAGGATTTTTGACTGGCCACTGTCAACTAAGGAAACACCTCCATACTATTGGGCTAGTGGACACACATCTATGCAGGATGTGTGCACTGGAAGATGAAACTGTCAGGCATGTCTTATGCGAGTTATTGCGAGTTATTGTCGAAAAGAGAGAGAGTGTATGTTCGGTGAGACTTGGCCTACACCTGCCGATATAAAGGAGATGTGTCCTAGTGACCTGTCCACCTTCCTGGGAAGGACAGGATGGAAGTTGACCTAGGAGGACTTCTCCTCGGGTCACATGTGGCCTAAGTGCTGTGAGCCTACACTTACCCTCCCTACTTTACAGATACAAGAATCGCATCTTCTAGTTTGTTTATTTTTATACTACTTCCGTATGTCTATTGAACCAATGTTTGATATATTCGTAACCCTACTAAATATACTTGTTTCTTTCCAAGTCATTATCATTTCCATGCTGTCAGAGTTCCATCCTAGTAGTTTTTATCTCGGTAACAATGTTTTTATATTCAGATAATTTACTATCAATTATTCTAGCAATAATAACAATGGACGTTCGAGTTATGGTTTTGATAATAACAATAATAGAAACAGAAACTATAATGATTATGGATCTAGCAGACTTAACAACATGCAGAGTAACCGATATAATTCTGACAGGAATAATAATGATCAAGAATCAAATTATGACAGTATAAATCGTGGTTATACTAATACCTATGAAACTGCTGGAAGTGATAATATGGGTGATGGTAATTCTAGGTCATATCAAGCAGATGCAATGTATGGAAATAATAGAGAATATTTCAATAGCAATAAAGGTGGTCGCAATGGTGAATATTATAGTTGGTTTTATTGTAACTATGGGGTCAGAAGAATGTGTTACTAGGTTTTGTGGATGGCAGCATTCTTCTGTTCAACTTAGAATAAGTAAATAAGCAACTTGTTTTAGATGGACGTTATGAAGACACTTACAGGTACGGACGACGCAAAAGAAGCAAAAATAACAGTAAAAATAACAACGATAACCAGAGAATCAGTGACAACCAAGTAGGCAGTTGATTATTTTACGAAAGTTATGAAAAAACTTGATTTTTCTTTTTTTTTTAGTGTACAAGTCAATGTGTATTTAATAGCATGGAATTAGTAAGTTCTTATTTTATTTCTAGTATTACAGTATCGGTATTTACAGTCGCAAAAGAAGGATTGAAATTCATGGAACTATTTAAAATTAATCAATAGATTGTCCACTTGAAATCTAACTGAGCTCCGAGGCAGGTATAGAGTATATACATAGGACATTGCTATTATGCTGAGGTGGGTTAAAGGGCACGACAGGAGTAAAGGAAATCGCATTGCCGATTCTTTGGCCAGGGAAGCGGCTGGACTAAGAATTTTAGGACCCAGTGACACCTACGGCCCAACGACTTCGACAATTGCGGAACTAGCCAAACGTTACACCCATGCTCAATCCCTTAAGAGATGGGATGGAATCAAAGGATGCAGTCTTGCCAGGATCACCCTGGGTGACCCTGGGAAGCTGGCGTCGAAGACTGACTGGCCACTGTCAACTAAGGAAACAACTCCATACTATGGGGCTAGTGGACACACCTCTATGCAGGATGTGTTAACAGGAATATGAAACTGTCAGGCATGTCTTATGCGAGTGTCTGGAGTTATCGTCAATAGGAGAGTGAGTGCTCGGTGAGTCTTTGACTACACCTGCCGATATAAAGGAGATGTCTCCTAGAGTGACCTGTCTACCTTCATGGGAAAGACAGGATGGACGATGACCTAGGAGGACAACTCCCCGGGAAGATGTATAAAGGGTTACATGTAGCCTAAGTGCTGTGAGCCTACACTCACCCTCCCTACAGATACAGGACATTGCTAGGTGATTTTACCAACACTATAGATTGCAAATGATGAAGTTAAAAATGCTGTTATAGGGACAAACACTATAAAAATAAATAGCTGCTTTATGGCATGCTGTTATTTATTATACTATAACATATCACTTATTTTTATATTGCAGCCTGCATTTTATTTAGTACTTTTTAGAAATGAATATGTTGAACTTTGGTTAATACTTAAACTTTATATGTTTTATAGTTGGATGATGATGACATTCCTTCGGAAACGTTGATGATAAAATGGGTTCAAGAACATATAAACGATGACGATATGAAAAGAATAAAGTCGTTGAGAGAAATTAGAAAGTGTTTTACCAGATTATCCACCAGTGGTAAGCTATATTTAAAAATTGGCAGTTACTCTAGCTCCTGCGCGCAGGGACTTATTTAAAGTACCTGCGTGCCGTACGTGCCGCGGCCGGGACTTTTAACGGCCTCCGGCACGAGGTGTCCTGGCTTTGCGTAATCCCAGGCACCCCTTAACTAAAGGCGTTCATATACAGGGTGGCCCATTAGTGTGTGGAAGTGCAAGGATAAATAATACAAAGAAATGTTTTAATAAGTTGTTGTATTTGTACCAATACATATTTCTAAAATATTTTAATCAGTGTGGTACATTTAAATTTATATATTAAGCTTTGTTTCCCCCTTGGAAATGAGTTCCAGGATGATTGTACAATGCCAAATTATTGGTTTTAGATATCGATGACGGCTGTGAATATTCCAATGAATTAGCCAAATGCTTGAACTTGAATATTGATTGAATTACTTACATAAGAATTACAAAAGAAAAATTGGTTGATGGTAGTAATAGATTGTGTGTGTTTATTTAATAAAGTGAGTTGTATATTGAGTTGTATTTTCTTAAAGTCCCACAATAATTCCCATAATTTACGGTTGAACTAAAGATTTTATTCTTCAGCCTGAGTGTAACTTAGTTTTTGAAATTAACATAGTTATAAAAATCATGTTAACAAACTGACAACTATGCGATGTTCAGTATAAGGTTCCACAAGGTATATTTAAACTGCAGATTAGAGTTATATTATTTATTTAGGTTTATTATAATAATTAGATTTCACAAAAGGCATTTTAGAAACAACAGCTTCGTATAACTTGTCGCGAATTTTCAAATTAACTTTAGTACCAATTTTAGAATAATTAGTTGGTACATAGCCCATAGCAATATTTTTTCCCAAGCTCGGAGATGGGCAGCCAGATGTTATTTTTCCTAGTTCTTCTCCTTGGTCAGATAAAATTATGGCTCCTTGTCTAGCTGGAGGTCCCGACGAAGACAATAAACCTATAAACAGGTAGACAATTTTCAAGGATAACAATAAGAGTTTTTTGAATTATATAAAGAGCAAAGTTGTTTGTGGAAAATTAAGTAGCTGATTCAACTGTTGCTTTATGTTAAACTTCTGCTGATTTCCAACTGTGAAGCATCCGATTTGATAATAAATAATGAAATGATTGTGTCCGATGATACTCAGAATATTATTAGAAAGTAAGGTTATGTTTGAATGCTAACTTGTCAATGCTTCAGGCAAAAACTAAGCTGTTGACTGCCAGCACTCTCAACATGTTTTTTGCTTAGTTTAAAACGTCGTTGGGCCTGGCTGAACATGTCCATTGTAAAAACAACAAGGAAACTATAAAAAAAATAATGAGGACAAATTAACCAACCAAATATTTCAAGGCAAATTGTTTCTTTGGTGTATCTCTGGGCATGCGGGGAAAAAATTAACATAAGCAGCCATTTTGTGTCATTAGTGTTCGGTATACCCACCGGGATAATGTGACTTAAGCAACTTTACTTCAGTAACTAGAAAATTGAAAGTGCAGCGTCGGATTTGATGGGGTTTTTGGAGATGCAATGTTTAAAATTCACATCAAGAAATTGTTTATAAGATTACCTATTCTTTTGACGGGTGCTGCTTCTTGGATTTCCTTAAGAATAATATCTGCTCCCGGAAAGTTCCTTAATTCTCGTCTTCTTTTTGCTACAAGCCATGTTAATGCAGCCTGTGTAGGTGTTGTGGCGTCAGTAATATCGTTACCATAAAGGCACAATCCAGCTTCTAATCTACAGAGTGTTTGAAATATAAAAATTTATGAAACTAAAAGTCGCGCGCACACATTTACTACTGTGATATGACTATTTTATTTACCTAAGAGAATCTCTTGCACCAAGTCCTGCCAATTTGACATATTCGTTTTCCAACAAAGCTTTTGCTACAGTCGCGCTTTCAGATGCAGGAATCGATATTTCAAAACCATCTTCTCCTGTGTATCCACATCTACAAGATATTGTTAAAAAAAGTATTAATAAACATCATCTTTTTGTTCAGTAAAATATACCTAGTTATCCTACATCCTTTGACATTAGCCACTGATGATGTAGTTGTATTCATAAAATATAAACGTGAAAGATCAACTTCGGTGAGATTTTGCAAAGCATTAACTGCCTTTGGACCTTGTAATGCCAATAAACTTTTTTCTTTTGGTTCAAAAAATTTAATTCTTATATCCGAGTTAGAATTTACTCGTTTGTAGCTTTCCTAGAAAATAAAATGGTATAATAAGGATAGATGTTCTAGGTCCAACTGAGCTACAAATTATTACCAAAGCTTTTAACATGAATTGTTGGTCGTGTTGTTTTCGTCCAGCATTTGACACTATATAGAGATAATCGTCTGCAATTTTTGTAACAATAAGATCATCTAAAATACCACCTTTTTCATTTGTAAATATAGTAAGACTAGCTGAGTTAATTTGAAGTCCCTTAATGTCTGCTGTACAAATAGTTTCTAGGTAGTCAACACTTTCCTTTCCTAAAAAAATGGAATATTGTCACATTACTAACAGAAACTGCTAACAGCTCCCATACTTCTTAGTGAATAACGGTCTACTTTTTGAAAAGTAATTTACAAATTTGCAAGGCGTTCTAATAGTGTAATACTATTATCTTGACATCTATTGATAATACACTCAACTTAAATATGACAATTGCTACAGGAAACTGTAATTAAGGTAATAATTAACAATTTGCTTATCTTTGCAATTTGCTTACCTCGAATTTCCGTTTGAAGCATATGTGATACATCAAATAAAGAAGCATTTTTTCGTGTAAATAAATGAGAGTTAACAATACTGAGATCATTATACTGTACGGGAAGTAAGAATCCTCCAAAATTTACTATCTTTCCACCATTTTCCACATGATAATCGTACAAGGCTGTTTTTTCACAAGCGATATCACTACTGAACGTTCTTATAAACTTTTTTCCATTAAGTCTATTAAATAATCTTACAGAAAACATATTTAACTAAAATCTTCGTTTGAATGTGAGCAAGATACTCTTCTTAATGTTGCGTTAACGAAAAGATAGAAAGGTCAAACAAGTGAATAAATAATTTATTTTTGTATGATTGGTCAATAATTATAATATTGATAGTGGTTGCGATAATCATACAAATATTATTATCAAATAACAATTAGGAAACTGTATTGTTGATTTAGACCTCTAACAGAGCTAGCCCATGCACAGTTGTCCACGTACTGTGTTCTAAATTAACCTAGGATTAATTAATATACTACTTTCCACTTCAACCATATATAGCGGCTATGAGAGATAAAACAATATTTGGCAGTGCCAAATAAATACCTAAGCCAAATTCATAATTAAAATAGACTAGATATAAACAGGGTTGTCTTTGGAAAAACTGCAGAGCCAGGAGATTTTTTTAAATATTGAATTAACATAGAATGGACAAGTGGTTGATCAGGATTAAGAAAGTTAAGTAGAGATTAATTGGGTTATCTATGGATTAGATCATAGACATTATATTATATTTCTCTATGGATTAGATAATGACAGATGACACGTAATTAATGATTGAAATATTGAAAATAATTTTGCTGTCGTGTTGGTGTTTACTTATCAAATATCACTTTATTAAAAATACCAATTCAAAGAAAACTATGTAATGGAAATGTACTAATTGATTCAATAAATATGACCAATCTTCAAGAAGTTCCAACGGAGGAATTGCTTTCCTTTCAAGATTTTCCTAGCGTCCACTCACCTAGAGGTGATAATAGAACTATACCAATTTCGGAAGCACAAATAAATATTACTGATGAGGTAGGAGGAAATATTCTTCCAAGAAACTTACAAGGAGCGGGGGATGCTCCAACTCCAATTGATAACACTACAGGTAATTGTCCCTATGTTAATTCAATATGTTTATATATCTGCATATTATACTTATTGTAGATACGCCCTCTGAAAAAGCTTTTTGGACTCTAGAATATTATAAAAAATTCTTTGATGTCGATACTTCAGATGTTATTGAACGGATAATGGCTTCGATAACTCCCAAATGGGATAACAGTCTTAAACATCACTTACGATCAAAACCTGATCTTTATGGACCATTTTGGATATCAGTCACCCTTATTTTCACCATAGCCATTGGAGGAAACATTGCAAATTATTTACAAAATGCCAATTCACCTTACCATTGGAGATATGATTTTCAGCTGGTGTCCTATTCAGCAACAGTCATATTCCTCTATGTAACCTTAGTTCCAATCTTATTATGGGCATTACTGAAATGGAGTGTCCATGTTCAAGATGTAGAAGGGTTAGATGAACTCTCGCCAGGAATACTGGAGCTAATTTGTGTGTATGGTTATTCCCTGTTTATATACATTCCAGTATCTATATTATGGTCCATCCAGATAAATATTTTGCAATGGACTTTACTGGCTTTTGGTACATTTATTTCAGGATCAGTCTTATTGTTAACGTTAATGCCTGCTTTACGATTTTCAGAAAAAAAGTATCTACTAATAATCTTAATAATTAGTTTCCACTTAGTATTATCAGCAGGTTTTATGTTGTACTTTTTCCATGATCCTAGTGATGTAACTCCTACTTCTAGTCCAATGGTATTACCCACAACATTAAAAAGTAATGTTGTAAAGCTGAATAAAACTAATAATTAAATTATTTCAATTAATTATGTATGTATGTATATATCTTTAATAAATGTAAAAGTTTTACTTAAAAATGCTTCTACTCCACTTTTTCACCCTGAAATTTGAACTGTAGGATGCAGCAGCTACAAAATAAGATAAAGAATGTTTCACAATATCGGCATATGGATTTAGTAATAAAGAGTCAATCTTCCACTAGCGCGACCAAAGATTACAGAATAAAAATATAAGATGTTTTACTTGTTCGAATTTATCGCGAAAAGCACCGATGGTGACTTGGATGGTACAGTACGTCGCTACGTCCTTATTTGCATTTAATTTGGCATATTATACAGGACGTCGCTCGTCGAGCGCTGTTATTTTAGAACGGTGTTTATTGGTTGTTCTTGTTTTATATGTATGTTATAGATTTTTCAAATTTATTAATTAATTGTTGAAATGAGCAAAAAGTCATATTAATATTTTTCTCTTTAATAGCAAAGCTTAAACACTAAATATTTTGTGATATTTGCTAATAAAAAATTACGGATTTATTTTTGTAATAAGGATATTATATAAACAAGTACATTGAGCAAGAAAACACAAAAATTCAATTCTATAGCTAACCAAAGTGGAATTGGTCAGTTCCTTTTGAACGAATTTACTAAATTTTCTTTTAATCATCCATGTAATCAATTTCCTTTCAAATATTATATGTCTTTATACCAGAGTCCGTATATATTTTACTCTCAAATGTATATTGAAAGATTTTAAAGACAATAGATTAAATCTAACACACAAACCGAACTGCAAACTTAGTATTTTACAACATTTATAAATCTTTTTAATAAAGGTATCCTGCAGCTGCTTCTCTTTTTACTGTTTTAACCTTGTCAATCCAAAAAATACGCGTTATTTAAAGATCAAAATTCAAGATTTAGTGGCCCTATTATTCTGGTGGCTAATTAGTATATTTAATTGAATTTGTGATAAATATCTGCTAGATTATCAATAAGTATCACAAAATTACTAAGATGCTGGATAATAACTGTGAATTGATTCATTTTAAAAATTCAAGTTTATTTTTTACTTATCTTTCCAAATTCATATCCCGAGCATTTTTCGAAATAATTAACATTTAAAAATAAACCTTTGTGATAAAGAATCCTATTAATTTAAATATATATTTCTCTAATTACCCCTGTATAGCTTAAAATAAAATAAGCTTTTCGAACTTCTCTGGTATCTACCGGTCTCGTTATTGACAACAAAAGCGTAAAGTCGTAAACATAATTTATGAGAGCGGCGTCCGTTTGGGACGGCAACTTGAATCAAACCGCCCTGGAGTGAAACATCTTATATTTTTATTCTGTAATCTTTGGTGGATTATTTTTAAATCTTCAAGATACATTATTTCTTGTATGAATTGAAAGAAAACAAACGAAAAACACAGTGGGTATATTAATTCACAAATGAAACCATAATATATATACACAATCATAATAAAATAAATTATTTTTAATTAATGCAACATAAAAAATACTATAAACACATATTTGAATAAGTATCGTAATTTATATTATAATATAGATGTCACATACTTTTTATTTACAAATTATATTCATACCGACAGTGTGTCTCACATTTTTATGAAATATTTTTTATTACTCAATATATAAAGCGCTGTTAGTATCGTTACATAATTTTATTTAAAAGCACCGGAGATTTGTTGAGTGTATTGTCAATTTTAATTATTTGCCAGGATACAGCAGAAGAGAATAAGAAAATGTTAGTATTGGTCTGAAAATTGTGAAAAAATGTTGTTCAACTTATAGAAAATTCATTGGAGAAGTGGAAAATTGAATTTAGAAAGGTTTTTTTATTAATATTAAGGTTATATTATCAAGTATTCTAATAAAAAGAGACATCCTGGAATTATTTACTGCATACCAGAATTCAGACACTAATATTTATGAAATATATTGAATAAAATCACTCAAATTGGTTCACTTCTTCCTTGCAGCCTACCAGGCACACAAGATGTATTGATTAATATCTACCAGATGATAAAACTACAGCAACAACCTTGAGAAAATGTCAGAGACAGTGTAAGAAAGAACCATGTACTCTTAACAATTTTCAAATTTCAAGTACTTGATGTCCAAGTTTGGAAGAATTGTGCAAAAAAAACAAATCCAAAGAGACAAAACAACCAAGTCTATAAAAAGAACAGCAGGCAATCCAAAGTTAGGAGGCGCACCAAATGACACAAATACACAAAAGTACTTTTCAGAGCGTGATTACCTATAACACTGCAAATTTCATTGCAGTTTTCAGTATATAAAGCAAATCATATTTATAAACAATATCTTCCAGGATCTCCAGCTTAAACTAATACCTATTACTTATTAAAATATTATAAACCAAATAATTATATGTATAAAAATAAAAGCCTTCAACTTATAGATTATATAAAGCTACATTATTAAATGGAGACACACTGTACCACGCGTAACCTAAATGTGTTATTTGTTTTAAAATTTTACAGATATACGGATGCAGAGACTGGATCTTATCACAAAAATATGTCAGTTGTCCATGTAATTTCAACAAGTCAAACCAAATGGCACTACTAGGTCCTCTTTGTGGTCGACTTTAATGTCATTTATTGTATTAGCTGCAGCACTTATTACCGACATTATCTGAAAAATATTTAAATTATTTTAAACCAACTATAAAAAATAAAAACTCACAGCATAATATAGTTTGAAAAGGAGCTTTGAAATGAAAGTATTTGATATTAAAGTTGAGCAATCTTGAATATAACATATTCTTTCTTATACTTTAAGGTTTCTAAATAAACTGATAAAATTTTGAGCTGTTTAGACACATCATCAGATCACCACCACACATATGATGTTTTATTTTACTAAGGAATCTTTAATAAAGTCAAATGTTTAATTGTTCAGTAAAAACTAAACCCAATTTTAGTATATGAGTATTTTTATGAAAACATACCATTTATGTATATTAATTTCAAAAGAATATCTGCAACTGATCAAAGTACATTCATAGGTCAATTACATTTCCTCCTTTTAAATGAAACAACAAATATTAAAACAGCTGATGACATACATTATAAAAAATAAAAATTTATTTAGTAAAACAATTATCTCTCAAATGTATTCATTAATTTTATCAACTTCCACTGAAATATTTTGATGAGTACATAAATCATGTTATCTAGATAAATGTGTCAAATAATTTGCGTAGGTGCCTTTTAGAACACTATTTATGGCCATAAAAGCTTTTATTACAGTTATTAACATTTGATATAAACAAAAGAATAGTGCAGATAAATGGAATAAAATTGAGAATAATATTAAATGCAAAAAAGTGATACTTTTTTTTTCAAAAGAGATTTGCTTCAATATCAAAACACTGTGCAAGCTTATCATGATTATTGAAATACTATACTAATTAATCCGATGTTTACATAACTTACCATAGTTAGATCATCAGCACTGATTGGTTCTGAATTTAGCACCTTATCTGGATTAGGTATATCTTGTAAAATACAACTGGATTTTTTACTATATTGTTGTTTATTGCTAACTAGCACTTGCTGAACTTTAATGTTATAGATTTTCATTCGCTCTAAATACTCATGTTGCTGCAAATTATGTGAATCTAAGGCTGCTACATCAATCACGTTTCTTAAACACAAAAAATTTAGTTAACATAAGTAAGAATTTAGATTCAATGATCTAAAATATTTATGCATGAATTATGTACAATAGACTGTTGAACAAAGCATCAATTTAATATTATAAACGTGATTTAAATTTCAATTCCATTGTCAAATTGCGTGATACTTACGTCGCCGTTTCCTGTAATATCCTAGTCAGGGCAGATTGCTCATCAGTCTTCTTAGGTAAATTATTTGAGTTTCGACTTAAAATATCTTCACTAAAACAAAGTGAGATAATACAAACAACTATAACAATGCCTTTTGTATACATACTTGTTGGCCCTTACGCTATGAATATTTGTGTTTGAAACTGGGTCTATTAGCAAGTGAGTTCGTTCATTAGGTTCTCCTGACTAAAACAAATTGACAATGCTCAAATGTAAAAAATTCACAACCTACAAACTAACCTGAGACGACGTCTCATCTTTACAAAAAAAGCTATAACAGCATCCCATTTTTAAATAGATAAATTCGCCTATTTCTCTCGCTAAACTAACCATGTAGAGGGTTGATATTTACACAGTTTAAATATCCTTTTCTTATCGCATTTAAAATTCAGTTTATTTACTTTGTACATGTACACATTGAATAGAAATGTCATGTCATTTGACATATTGTTGACAAAAATGACAGATGTCATCGCGTTACCACATTGCTAGAGCAAAAACATTTTCCGGTAATACTGGAAATTGAAGATTTTAGTATTTTACAATCTGTTTTTTCAATCAATAACATAATTGAATGAGTCCAAATAACATCAATACACATTATATGAATTTTCTGCGAACTAAATATTCCTACTTTTCCTATCTATTCATAAAATTTCTAGCTCACTTTCCAAAATAAGAAAAACATAATATGAATGTGTGGCAGCGCTGTTCAAATATCTGTAGAAATCTCTATACACAATTACACTTGGTACTTCTATTTTGTAATAGATAGCGCAGTGAGTAAGCTTCATAATATTTCATAAAATAATTTAAATCTGAAGCATGTTGCTATGGAAATATTAACCAATCTTGTTTACAGCATATTTTATAATTGCTTTGATTTTTAATTTTTCTAAATACTCATCCATTATTTAACAATGGAAGATGTCAAGGAAAATAGTATTCATCACATGACTGTTAAAATTTGTGAGGAATTAAATAAATCTCCGCATTATAATAAACTCTTTGAAGATATTCAGGTTGTACCTATTATTTGATTTTCAATGTTATATATTAATTTGAGCTATTTCCTAGTGGAATGTATAATTTTTGTAATAATTTTATTTTAACACAGTGATTTTATTGTTGATATAATTTTTAATGATCTCTAGTAAACCATGTATTTAAAGATAACTATATTAGTGATTAAATTAATAAATAATAGAAAGTAGCTTCAGGCAATCCAATTTTATTTAGGTATTCTATTTGAGGTGAAAATTTTATATTTGTTAATGCGAAGATTATGGCTTGTTAAAAAGAGAGCAGAAATAAATATTTATGTGACATATTATGCTTGATGTTTTACTAGTCAAATTGACGTATACAGGATTTGTCCATTCTAAATTTAGAAGATGTATTTTAGAAATTGGTGATAACACCTAGTGTAAAAGCCGAAGATTTTAAAAATTCTCTGCTGAAAGCCATGCAAGACAACGGATTGGAGGCTGAATTAAAAAATACTATTTACAGATTTGTAAAATCCAAAAAAAAAGAAGGAAATAGTTACGATGCTTTTTTCAGGTATACTCTATAATTTAAGTTAAGCTTAATTCCTTTATTTTCGTGAAATAAATTTTCAGGAAATGCCAAATTCACTGGGACAAACGTATTCACAAATCATTAAATTCCATGTGCAACGAATTAGGTATAAGTTTGGCGAAGCCGCGAACAAATACTGACAGAGAAGAAATCCAAAATAAATGGAACGAGCTTAGCAATTACGAAGTTAGTAAAAAATAATATATACTTAATTTTTACAATATATACTTACAGTGGCGGATCAGCATAAGGGCTAGACTGGGCTTAAGCTTAAACTAGAAAAGTAGTTATATAGTTTTTGTGTTACTTTTTCTTATTTGAACTTTTTCTCCGCCCTTAAGTGGGCCAACGCTCGATTTAGTGACGGGCCCTACAGGAGTTTAATCAGCTGCTGAAAATATACCCATAGAGATACTACAGAAAGTGCGCCCAGTTCAATATTGATGAAGGAGACAGAAGACAAAGGATTATTATAATGACGGATAGTCAAGCAGCTATTAAAGCACTGAGCTCTTGTGTAATCAGTTCCAAAATGGTGTGGGAATGCCTAGACAAACTCAATGAACTAGGCGAGAACAATATAGTCACCTTACTATGGATTCCAGGACACAATGGAATAGAAGGAAATGGAATAGTAGATTAACTAGCAGAGAGGGGGACTGAAATACCTTTCTGGGGGCCTGAACCCTTTTGCAGAATCAGCCTCAATGTAATATTGGAAGAAATAGGTAAAGCCGAGAAAAAGAGAAGATCTGACCATTAGAAAGATCTAGTAGTGCTTATACAATCAAATATTCTTCTGAGTAACTAAAACCTGATTAGAACAGTTAAAAAGATTAAAGAGTTTGAACTGTTGTACAACCCATTTTAGTACAGGCAAATAAGGTGGAAGTAAATAATAAGTAAAATTTGTGCTCTTAAAAGAAAAATTGTCTATCTCATAAACTAACCACTTCAACCTACAAGTATTATACATTTTTGAAATCAGCTCAAGGAGGAGTATCCAAATTTTACATAAAAAATATGGAAAGTAATTTAAAAAAATAAAGGGGATGCTGCTAGGGGTGAGGGGGTGGCTTTTCCAGTAAGTTTAAATAAGCCATAATGCTTGCCCCTTCCAACATAAATTGACGTGTTTTTGGATTTTTTCTAAATACCAGTATTACAAAAGTTATTAAAGGTGGATACTTTTATCTGAAAAGCACTGTATAGAACACATCTAGTCGGATATAATGCACATATTACAGAAATGCAAATACTTAAAATTATTTTTTTGATTTTAGGTAAACATTCAAAAATATAGACCGGTGTATGCACCGAAAGATTTTTTGGAAGTGTTGTTGAATTTAAAGGGGCCTCCAGACGAAAAATACACAGAGTACAGTAACTTTTTTTTTTATAAACATGTTTAAATAAACAGCAACATTATCAGACTGATTTATTTACACAAAACATACATTTTTTATTCCTTTGAAGATAACAGTAGTTCATAAAAACTATTCTTCTTTTTCAGGGGAACTACAGGCTGGCAGTTTAGTCAAATTCCACTAAGAGTGAAAAATTTAGGAGATTTGGTGAGAAAACATCAGGATTTAAGTTAAAGAAAAAAAAATCCGCTTCTGTTTTGTTTATAAAGGAGCCGTCTCTTCGCCGGCACCACCTCAGCCTCCTGGGCTTATTGTGGATACTCCTAGTTCTTTTATGAATTTCTTCCCATGTATTTGCATGGGCGTATTCTTTCAGTGTTTATTGTGTTGTTCTTTTACCCATCCTTTTAACCATGACCTAGTTAAGTATCTGGGGATGCCCACTGCTGGTTCGGGTCCGTTCATCAGGGTTGACGATCCTGCTCTTGAGAGTTCGTCAGCTTTTTCATTGCCAGCGATTCCTTTGTGACCTGGACCTACTCCAGTGTTACACTGTTCCGAGTCGCCAGTCTTCTAAGTTCTTCGCCGCATTTTCATACCAGCCGAGAGCCTTAGAACTCTGAAGTGCTTTAAGGGCAGCTTGACTGTCACTGTAGATCCTGATGTGCCTGTTGTTGTAGGCTCTCATGTTATTTGCTCTTGCACATGCAAGTATATTGCATAGACCCCTGCTTGAAATACAGAGGCGTATTTTCCTAGCGAGACGATTCCTTCATATTTGCTCGTCTTGCTGTATATGCCCGCTCCGGTGCCCTGGTTCTGTTAATTCCTTATCTAATCTTGGCGTCTTATAGTTTTTTTTAATTTGCAGTTAAAATTAGACACAATGAAATACAATATCATAAGCAAATTCACCTATTTTTTTTCAGAGAAGTTTTTATTCAGAACTGTCAAGAGGAGAACACATTTTAACAGCTACAAACTCATTAATTATGACAAGTAGTTTTGCTCTATTCGAAGAAGAAAGAATAACCTTAGGAGAAAAAGTTTTGTCGAAAAATTACGCTCCAATTGCACAAGAATTTTTAAAGAAAGGCTGCCCAAGATGTTTACGAGCAAAAATGTGGAGCTTGCTATTAGGGTCCGATGTTAAAGACTATGTTAGTGAAGTATTTGTTTGCCTTATGCAATATTTATTCCGTAATACGATCATAAATTGATATTTTTTTGGTCATACAAGGGTTGGAGTGCAAGGCCGCTAATTCTCGAGGTCCGTATCATTTGATAGACTTTGTTTCAAATAAGAAGAACCCATTGCGAGAAGAAGCTGCAAATAACAATATCTGAACATCAATATATCGGTCAAAGCCGGCACAGTTTCACTTCCACTATTATATTATAAAAATTATGCAATTTAATGTTTAGAAAATAGGATTTCAATAGAGATATAATAGAGTTCCACTTTCAATGTTTTTTTTTAGGAACATAAATACTTTCAAACGTTGAAAGAACATGTACTTCAGTATGACCTAATGATTGATAAGTTAATAATAAAGGATATAACATTGACAGCTTCTAACGATGATCAATATTTTGTGTTCGAAGACGTACTCTACCAAGTAAGTGTAGCGGCTATTTCATAAATGGATTCAATTCTTATAATTCCGCACCATTCTGTTCCTAGTTGATTGTTCCTTTTTGAAATAAACTATGTCTCAAACTGTATAAATAAAAGTCCTAGAACTTTGCAAATTAAATTTGGTGTAATAAAAAGCTTAAAGTATAAGTGGCACATTGCATTCAAAAGCCGTCGAGATGTGGTGGAAGATTTGCCTAGCTCTGGCCGGTCATCTATAAGGCAGTTTTAGCGATACCGTTGAAGTGATTCAGTAACCGAACACTAACCGCGTTGTTTTAGCGTCCAGCGGTATCATAGGGGAAGGTGTTGTGACGTAATATGCTGACTTCATTGTTTGATACCGTTGATCTGACACATTTCAACAAGTCAAGAGGTAGGTTACTGGCGGTTACTGAAAATTTTGTTTACAAACATGAAACATGTGTCAGTGTCACATCGTCTTAGTAGTTTATAAGTATTATTCTATGGTAGTAGTCTAATATTTGTGAAACAAAAATTAGCTTATAACATTATTAACATCATTCATAACTGTTGATCGAACAACATCGAATCTATCTGCTAGTTCATTTAGTGTGCTTTGGTAATTAATGTACCACAAAAATATAAGTAGCGACTTTTCAGGGGATAGAGGTTTTCTACTTCCTCTAAAAGGCTTTTGAAGAATTTTCGCTCTGTCGAATTTTCAAGAAGTTTTTGAAATGTAGATTTTTTTAATTTAAATAATTCGTAAAACGCAGTATTGTTGTAATTATCAAGCCACGCAAATTCATTCATAAACATTCTTATGTGTTTCTCTCTTATTATTGCTGACGTTAAGTAAACATCGATATTATTTTCAATTAAAAGAGCATTGTTTATTAAAAACAAGTTTTCCTCAACAATTAGCTCCCAAATTACTGGAAGTAACTGAAGATTTAATTCCATTTTTTTAATTTTTCCAACAAGAAACAAGAACGAACAAAACAAAAACAAAAAAGGTCTCCTGCGTTTTTTTCGTCCGATCAATTGTTTGTCCGGAAAAAATTCGGTAACCTAAGTATGTATTCCGCACCCGCGCGACTCTGGTGCACGGCGGAAGACCTACTTTCTGAATTGTGGAAAAAATATTGTTGCAAAACACTCTCCCTACACGGTGGTATTTTTTATTTTCCTCTACCTTCCTCCCAGCGCGAAATATTGAGAAATTTCGAAAAAAAAAGTTTTGTGATTTTTTTTTTCTAATTTGGGAAATCGATAGACTGGTAAACTTTTTTTTATATTAATCTACATACTTTAAACTACTTTGGAAAAAAAATCAGCTGTATTGCTAATTACTTGTAGTTGTTACCCCTATCGTCTGGCCTATATACCTACTTTAAAACGAAAGTTGGACCATTTTCCATTCTATTTAAGTCAAATATAGAACAAAACGATAAAGAACGCTGAAAACAGTCTAAAACGATTGGAAAACACACAAATCGACGTTATTTCATCCAAAAACTCTCAATTTCACGTGAATACAGCCCGAAACGGTCATCGGTGATCGAAATAAGTCGAAAACCCTCCAATTCACTCAAAAAGCACACAATAAAACTAAATAATGCACAAATTTACTCGAATATACTTTAAAACGAAAGTTTTGCAACTGGACCATTTTCCATTCTATTTCAGTCAAATACAGACCAAAACGCAAAAGGACGCTGGAAACAGTCTAAAACCATAGGTCAGATCATAATTTGACAACTTACTGTAATATTTCAATCACTAGCCTAAATGATCAGCTCTATTTTTAGCTACTTATAATAATCGGAATTTAAAGAATATTATTTGTAGGTTATGTTGTGTTTTTCACGGGACTCGGAAGTATTGAAGAATCTTCCCAGTCAGCCAGCGTTCATGCAAGTACTTATAAAAGGAAAAACTGGAACTCCTGATAATAATAATACTACTATAGTTTTTCCACCAAGTGGAGTTATACCGTTTCATGGATTTTCAATGTATGGTACGTTTTTAAATTCCCATTTTTTCAAATTTACATACAAAATACCCATCGTTCCACCACTCACCCATACGCCATATAGAATAAAGCATGTTTGCTCAAGCCCTTCTCCGCTTCCTTAAGTCCGCCACTTCGAATTTCGAACTGTCTAGAACAATTCCTTCAGTACGAGGATACAAAATTGACAAAAAACTGGTCATAAGCGTCTAACTGGCACAAGAAAGGACCAACGAAGTCAGTAATAAAAAGAATGTTGTGTTCTTATTTTTCAATTTTTTCGACCCTTGTATCGTTTGTCGGCGAATTTTGAATATGAAATACGAAAGCCTATTATATTATCAACCTTTGTGCAAAATTTAAACGCGAGACATTGATATATGGCATCACAGTAATAAATGTGATTTTTTTTTGAAAATTCTTATTTTTCAATTTTTTCGACCCTTGTATCGTTTGTCGGCGAATTTTGAATATGGAATATGAAAGCCTATTATATTATCAACCTTTGTGCAAAATTTGAATGAGATACATCGATATATGGCATCACAGTAATGAAAAGAAAGTTGTGATTTTTCTTTGAAAATTCTTATTTTTCAATTTTTTCGACCCTCTTATCGATTGTCAGCGAATTTTGAATATGGCATACGAAAGCCTATTATATTATCAACCTTTGTGCAAAATTTGAATGAGAGACAT